>QKMV01001109.1:0-17579 GCA_003287335.1 Lednia tumana
GCAGAGCAGAGCAGAGCAGAGCAGAGCAGAGCAGAGCAGAGCAGAGCAGAGCAGAGCAGAGCAGAGCAGAGCAGAGCGCGACTGAGCGTTACGAGGAGATGAATGGCACCGACGTGGTCAGTGGCCAGCATCCCAACACGCTGTTCACGTCGGCATTACTCATGTGGAAAAGAGCTGCAGGACGCCGTTTGGCGTGCAGGGGTATATTATTGCTGCTTGCTGCTTCGTCCGTAAACAACGCATTTGAAGGGCAGATTCTTCCTGGACGCTCGCGTCGGGTGGGAAAACGCACGAGAATCATTTTTAATGAACTCCCTGCTGGATACGAACCTTTTTAATGATGATATTGATGGACGCACTACAATGTCTAATGTGCTCAGGAGGAAAACTTGACTAAACGATTTTTTAAATCCAGTTCCAAAAAGTGGAAATCGTTGAACAAGAGCACAACTTTTTCTGACTTGGTCGATGAAAAAAATTAATGAAATTTAATTTATGAGTGCGCCACTTGCATGCGTATATCATGATGAATTACAATCTAGTTTTATTATTGTAGATAGATTAAATTATTATCAACGTATGAAATCATTGTTAATTGCAAGCATGGTATACTCATGCATGTTGTGAGACAGTCTTTAATCTTTTGCCGCTCTGATTTGACTGACGATGTGCAAGATTAATATTCAGACATTGATCCCAAAGATCTTCCACTACTACAGATAGCCTAGAGATATAAAATTAATTGTATGCCTAATAAGCATACTAATAAAACGGATGGTAATTCATTAGTCTAATGGATCGTCTCTTGATAGCGCAGCTTATGGATGCGTTGGCTACAAGTTTACTGTTGGTTAGTGAAGTTAATGCCTCCGACTTATTCAAGGATAATTGCTCACTCTTGTCTTACATACTCCCCGGGTTGACCCAGGTTGAACTCTCAACTATATCATCCGCTGCAAGAGAGTGTCTTAGGGTTATCACGTATTCTCACTCTCGAGGCTCATTTGATGGCAACTTAATTTATATGAATCCCCAACACTTACACACACACGTCAGAGTAACACGCAAGTCGGACTATAGTAGCACGGAACGACCGATCCAAAGAATTGTATGGTGCGGTGCGAGGGTCAACTATTTGGTGATGAGAATTCACTTGGTCGATTTTTGAGAGCTGTCTGCACCCTTAAATAAACTATTGGTGTCAAATTTTGCTACAGATTGAAGGCTAGGAGCGGAGAACGTTAGGTGGTAGAAACTTTAAATTAATTCCAATCCACTTATTGCTTGATAAAAATTCTTCAGCTGACGGAAGGAGACCTAAATTACGACACCGCGAAAATCAATGTGCTATACGCAATAAAGGTGATCTCTAGCGGAGAAATGCTTACATTTCTTAACACCGTGTACTCTTGATAATATAATGTCCGAAGAAGATGCCAGCTGGTAATTATCTCGGCTAGGATGAGCCGCATTGCCACTAGTTGTAACTCGTAGGTGCCAAACAGAATGCAGGAAATTTATCTCTGCTGGCTGGCTCACACTCGCACACTCATTAGACTCTTAATTTAAATACGATATTGCTTTTGCTAAATCCTGCCTACTTTAAGATGAATTATGCCTAGAGGTGTGTTTTTAAAGAAGGCTTCCAAAACGTATTCTTCTTTTTGTTATTCACGGAAAATAGCTCAAAAAGGATTCCGTGGGACATGCGATTAAATTGCATAATGTATGCATTTTGCAGCGTGTTGTTACATTTTCCCTGCGACCAATTGGAATTTCTGGCTATTCTACGTGACTAAACATTGAGATTGGTATGCATTTTACAGATTTCCTGATACAATTATGAATTGCTATTCATCGGTATTTTCATAAGTTCTGGAATTATTTTATGCATGTAGCTCGTGAGTGGCATGTAAGCTGCGGCAATAAAATACATTTTCGTTTAAATTTCCCAGGTCAGCCAGCTGACCCACTATTCATGTCCAGTTAAGTATTTAAAATAAATTTTTCACTCCTAATTAGACGAATTTATTTTCAACGCCGCATTCAAAAAGTGCTAATGTTTGGGATGAGTAATGACTGCAGGAGTTTCATTCAACAGAGCTAATTATTACCTCTCCAAAACGCTGGCGTGTTCTGCCTTCTTGCATTTCGCGAAATGGTAGTTGAGAGAATTGTGTATTCATAACGTAGGCTCGCTACTTCATCTTTGTCTTCGTAGGCTAAAGCAATTTCATTCACGTATTGTGCTATCCTTTAACCAGCCGTTTAGTAATCTGGGATTGGAAGTTACATCAGTATTATCCTCCGCTCAGTGCACAGATGTCTCCGCCGTACGTTTGGAGGCTCTGATCTTCATCATCTTATCAGATCGGTGATGATACGTGCAAAGCAAGTCGAGGAATCGCTTTACGAACATTTTGAGTTATGGCTTGCGAGTTGCGAATGTGATCCATCATTTTAATACAGTTTTTAACAAATATTTATGTCGGAGAGACGTCACATTGATAGCGTGTTGTGATTTTCGATCTCCTACCAAGCAAACTGCAAATTGCTGGAGTTAGCTTTATCTTCATCTAAATACCTAGGTTTAATCAAGTTTAGCAAGCTTGTTTTTATCCCCAGCTTGCGTAAGAGGCGTTAATTTTGTTAGACCTAACTATCTTGTAACTATATGTTTCATCTTTGTTCTATCTAGAATTTTTTGGCTTGTCTAGGCAAGGACGCTGGTGCTTCCACGCGTGTTGTTCATTTCCGACCATTTAAATTGGAGGGCAGGAAAAAAACTTGCTGTATCTTTTAATTTCAGACCCAACCAACATGGCAAAACGCAAAATCGTTCCGCTGGCTTCAACGTCAAGCCGAAGCCATGTTGTCCATTGAATTGTGTGCAGATCATTGCATGTTACGTGTCTCGTATAAGTACCTAATATTGTATGATAATGTGACGATTCATCGCCTCTGTGGCAATCTTATTGACAGCTTTGCCCTCACGGCTTTGCTCGTCATAAAAGGACGCCCTGCGACGACGCCCTCCCCGCATCGGAGACAAGAGGAGGAATTCATTATACCACGACGCCCACGTCCACGCCGGGACGAGACGAGACCATCCGACTAAAAATACCGTCTCAGCCCAGCGACGTGTTTTGTGTTCCCCAAGATCCAATTTTTGAAGATCACCTATGACTTATGCATATACACTGGCAAGGAGACACAAATATAAGTCGATTGTCTTCAATGATGTGTTTTTTCTCGCAGGTCTGGACGCATGCAAAGGTGTATTTCAAAATTATCACCTCATAATCGAACAGAGAAACTGTACACAATGGTACAGGATGACATTAAATAAGTCAACACTTCCGCATTTTTCATTAAAACGCAATATTTCACGTTTTGTGAGAAGTTTGCTGGCACATTAGTTTTGATTTAGCCTGCAACATGTGTATCGTGTGCTCACGTGCGATGAGAAACGATGCGTGGAGGTGTGACACAACAATGCTTTGCTTGGGCTCACCCCTCGGCCCTCGGCCGACCCGTCGGGTGTTCGGAATGTCAACCTGTGTGTCGTGTTTGGGTTCCATATGAAGAGGAGTGGATATTGTCCGTTGCAAATGGTAGCGTGGGTTGCTAGTGCTCACACACATACACACACACACACATAAGCGACATCCTTCCAAAAGTCGAAAGGACGAGGTCTCGCCCAGGATTATAGCACTGCATTGAATCACCATATTATATCAACATATAATACATATTTATGATGAATAGCGTATTATTATCAAGTCGGACCAAAACTGACACCCATCCGTTGCAATTCATCAGGCGCGCTCGAGATTCGACCTTTGCCCTTTCGCCAGATGAAGTGCATTGTGGTTGTGTGGGTTATTAGCATTTAGCGTCTTTCGTGTTAGCCTGAACATTAACCGCAGAACCATGCGTTTCAACATCTCTAATTAATTCCTTCGATCGGGAGAATCGTGTGAGATTTTTTAAAGGCGCTACAATCTAAACAGCGTGCACTTCATGACAGCTCATAAATAATTACGATGATTCGCTCGCCTTGAGGGATGGAAGGATTGATTACAACGAGGCAAAACGATAAAACTAACAAATACAAATTGGCTTCTGTAAAGTGAAAATTAATATCATATAGATTGTATAGTAACATTGTCGGAAAAAATCCAGAAATGCAATGTGCAAAAGCAAATACGGCCGGTATGTTATATAGACGTGCAGTGCACAAAACATCTCCACAGAAATAAATTAAAACATGCAACTATCCCTCGAGCGAATGATTTTATTTGAACACCATCATGTATTGAAATGAATAAAGGAATCGCCGTGTTTGGTAAAAACAATTCTTCATTCACCATTAATTATAAATCAGTAAAAAGTATCATAGCCGCTATCAACGAGAAAATATTCGCAGATTCTTTTGATGTTCAGCTCGGCAACAATTTGCACAGGAAGGCATCCACTAGCGCCATGTGTGGTACCGGTAACATGCATGAACGTGCATAATACGAGATGGTATTGGTGCCCATTGGCAGCTGCAGCGATCCAACTGACAAGATCAGCATATGAAGATGAAAGATGAAATATGATGAGAAGTCACGCTTGATCTTCATGCGGCTAGTTGGTACATCATATCGATGCTAATGAGCTCATAGACAGCCGAGCCACGACGATAGAGGAAAAAAAGCGTTTGATCACGTCTGATCAATGCGTTAGCCGGCTAAGAAAATGCAACAATCTTCAGACTCTCCACTTGCATTTCTATGGAATGATTTCCCCGAGACAAACGTGTCGGACGTTGATAATGCAATCTGTCAACCAGATCTTCTGCGCAACTGATTTGCACTTCAAAGCAAACCATCTCTTATTTCAAGCGTAATGGTTGTGGAGCATTTCGTTCCAGTTTGAAGATGCAACGCCAGATCGCTTGCAATGTAGCACGCACGCACAATAAACACCTTCGGCCTTTGATTGATTGCCGCCTTCAACCTTGCGTCTAGCTTGCACTTGCAGCGTCTTGATCAAGCCGCTTGCTCTGTCGCAGTCTTTGCCGCTGCAGCGGTCGGTCGGTCGGCCTGCACACAATATCACAATATGCGTACATTACGGACACGTTTCCGCCATTCGAGCGAATTAGGTAGCATCTCGGCCTCGCCAAGCGATCAACGTATACGGACTCGTTGATTTATCTCGAGCTCGACGTCGAAGGGTTTGGAGTAATGCGTGCTCTGCTTCTGATGGCCAGCCAGCCAGAGGTTATCTGGTGTACCAATACCCCCCCCCCCTCCCCGCACCTCTTGCGAGATATAAAATGGAAGATGCTACTTCATGTAAATGAGTTGGTATAATATAAAACCAGTTTACGTAGTCTCTTTAGTCTCGTACAAGTATGATAAAATATCAATTTTATTTTCGTTATGAAGGTGAATAGCAAATTGGTAGAAATCGGGAGATAAAATCTGATTAGATATTTCGTGGATGGATTGAATTGATTAAATGCAAGAGTTGTTTGTTTGGGTGTGTTTTCGGTGATCAGTCTTGTAGAACTTGTAGTCTTGTAAAAAGTCTTGTAAAAAGTTGCGCGTGATTATTTTATTACACGTGTAGGTTTGTAAAGATATTGAAACTGCCAATACTCATGTGGCGTTCTAATTGAAGGCAACGGGTGAATAAAAAGCATATAATCGCAATGAGAGAAGCGACAAAACATGGTTTAATGAAGTAAATCTGTGCATGTACTTATTTATTTACAATTCAAATTTCCTAGGACAATTAAACATACGTATAATGCTCACAACGTCGTCGATAGCGAATTAAAGGACACTTGGGAAACATAACTATAAAACGTACTTCTACAAGAAGAAGCAATTACTTATTTCATTGCAATCCATTTGGCGATCTTCTTCAGGCTTTTCAAAGTGTCTTATGGAAATCATCGGTAGATCGAGCAGTTCAAGTTTATATTGCAAGCTTTTATGTACCATGTAGTGAATGGCTGTAATGCATCGCAGCTGAACTCGCCTGACTAACCTCTTCCTTATACGCTTATTCCTATGCTAGCGTTGGCTTCTCGGCTCGGTACCACCTGAGATCTCATCAAGATTGCGTTTAACACTCTGTTGCTGCGGCTTATCTCCTCGGTCTGTGTCTCGCCTAACAAATAGGTTCAGTCCTGGTCGTCGTAGGACGAAAATAAAGATTGATCCGAGCGGTCTAAAGAAGGACGAGCTTCACGGATGATCTTTATTCCCCTCAACACCACCAAGTGTGGGAAATTCTGCTGAACCGATTTGTCTCTGTGGGATTTCACGATCGATTTAAACATGATCGTCTGGCTGAATACCGTTTTTTTCAAAACTTTCTTGTGGCCTTTCTCGCTACTTGGGACTCAAATGTGAATATGCTGTGGATGTTACAATTGATTTATGTCTACCAATTTTTATTTTTGACGAAAATCGCGTTTTCACGTATTCGTAGACCATTTTCTCACCCCTATCTTCTTGTTAATTTGTTTATGCAATAGTTCACTAGTTTCACGGGTAAAATTCTTATAATTTTCAGCAAGATCAGAGCGGCTTCATCGTTGAAGTGAACGCAGCAGCGCCCGGTAAACCACGGTAACTACAGTAACCACGTCGTCCAGTTTCATAGTGAACCCTCACGAGTCCTGCCCAAGCCATGTTTACATTTTCAATAGCTGCGATAAACTGCCACGAACCACCGGTAAATATAATCTTGATATTAACACCGGCTTTTACACTTAATGAGTTTCAGACTCGTAAGACAAGGATTTCGTGCACGAGATTGTGGCAGCTTTTATTCACAGTCTCGTCGTCGTTCAGCTATACAGCGCGAAAAGATCGAGAAAGAGAAGAATAAGATTGAAGAAGGTTTTCTTTTAGCGTTTCCATCACGCTGGATGACCGTTGATCGCTAATAGAATCTGACGCAGACGAGGTGGAATTTCAGAAGCTGGATCTTCTACTCAAAAGAGTGGATTTTCTCTGACCGATCTTGACGAGATAGACGCACATCATGGAACTATTTTATGTAGCATAACCTTACGATGCAAGGTTCACGCTATACGCGTATGTATAAATGCGAGCAGAATGAAGTTATGTGGAAAAAAACGTCGCAAGTATGCGGCGATGCAGAAGCTCTGCGCGGAAAAACCATGTGTGCCAGCCGCGCACACAATGATTAAATTTCGAGTTGCCAACATTTTTCTCTCGATTTGGTCGTCGCCGTCGTGTGGAGGCTGGCAACGTTCCGGACGTCTCCTCGACGTGGGAGCGAAGAAGAAAAACGAGTACGAAAACGAATTCAGAAAACAGGTGTCACTCACGTCCGTCGCATACATTCTAAAGAGTAAACTGTAAAGTATGATTAGAATTTAGAAGCCGTTTCGGTAGTAGTTGGAAATTAGAATTTCATATTTTCCATGGCACATAGAAGCGGTCGGCACATTGAAAAGTCTGTCAAAGAACAGTAGGTGGTCGATAAGCTGTATTCGTGCACACAATAGCGGAGAAAATGTGCTGGTGTGTGGTACTAAATAAACATAATATAATGGAGAGGTTGCAAAATCGGTTGATATAATAATGTAGAAATAAATGAAATCGAGACACAATGCAGCTTCCCTGTTCGATTCATTAAATGTGTAGCTCGATGTGAATAAAACCGCTTGAAATGATAGTGGTAATTAAAAAAAGACATTCGCTATGCAGCATTTTATCCCATGTCCAGGCCAGCCGTACTCTATAAGGCTATCGATAATGAATCAGGAAACTGCGAATTATAATAGAAATCGAGAAATGAGATCAATGAAATCAAGCTTGGAAACAATGGCGAGCTGCAGTCATTGTCGCCGGGATTTGCACGCATTTTCCCATGCGACTAAACGCACGGTCGCACGCACGCGCTCACGTGTGGATGGCGTCGATGTACCAATGTGCGTGCGGCGGAGGCGATCGCGTTGCGTCGCGCGTCTCGCGCCAATCTGCGCCTCGGAAAGAAAGCGCAGTTTGCTCTCTACGTAGTTTTATATTGAGGGTACCTTTTGGAAATCGGCCTTTTGAACCTATTGGGATTTTCAATTGTACACTTTATATGTATAGTACATATAAAGACACATTTTTTTCTTAGTTACTCGCCCACTTTCACTGGTTCATGGCTGAAAAGACACTAAAAGACAAGAAAATATAAAATTGCCTAGCCGTCAATGACATTATATAAGTGAAACTGCTGAGACATTTTTTGTTTGTTTCCACAGTTTTGTTGCTCGATTGTCGTTAGCATCGATGCGTAATGATTTTGCCAATGACAAGATTTCGTCAGATCACCGAGTGTGATTCCTGCGATTATTACTCTCGCAAAATAGGTCGCTTTATCGGATATCAATCACACGGGCAGCGATTGAATCGTCATGTCGCCGGAAAATTCGCTCCGAACACGTAATCTCTTTCAGACTCATTCAGATCTCGCGATTGGCTTCGCTGTCGGACCTTCTGACGGACACAATATGTCGACGAAGACCCAATTATTCGACTTTCGATGGAACCGCTGTTGTCTTCAATAGCCGACTTCATTTTGCCGATATCTCACACTTTTTCATTTGCACCAAAAGAAGATTTTTGAATCGAAGCTCGATCATGATGCAAACTTCCTCCGATTGTCGTCTCGATGAGTTGTTGTGCCGGATTCACTGAAACCCGTTCATTTTTGACAGGCATAAATCTCACCCGAATATTTATCCCATTAGCGAATGCTGAGTGCATCATTTTCGATGCCTGTCTCGGGATATCAAGAGCGAATCGTTTTTCATGTTTGTTTGTTCCGTGGTAAGCAGCAAGAAACAAAAGCTTAGTGACTAGTCAATGGAGATTGGCATACGTTTGCCCCCTGGTAACGGATGCGGACAGTGGGTTAGTAGAGGTAGGTTTTCGAAGGTGGTCGTTTAGCACGCTCACTTATCCGTAGCGCAATGTTTGTGGTCACACCTCGATGAGACAGCACGAGGGCCGCCGCGCCGACGGGAATTTGCCCGAATCGCTTTTCTTTGACTCAAAACGAAGAAATCACTCGTTTCGACACATTCAGATCTGCCGATTGATCTTATGTCACACAAGTCATATAATCGGTGATTGGTTGTGGTTGTTGCTTCAAATTTTCGCTCATCAGTGAAGAACAAGAACGAAATTGCGTGCGCATTTTGAATTTGCGTGATTCGCTACGGGGTACTATTCTACACTGTGCTACGTTTCGATTGCGGAGAGAAATCTTTAACCCGGGTTAAATTGGCCCTCGAATTTGCCTAACTGTTTTATTGTCATAGGTACTGTTGAAGCATTCTCGTTTTTTTAAATGCTCATACATATTAACTTGAGGCACCATGGTTTAGTGGCGTGATTTCCTAATTTTTCTTACGGCTGTGTTTTTACGCCGGATAATGTTTAATAACTACACGTCAGATCTCACGAAGAGGTATAAAATATGCAGAAACAATAGCACCAATTAGACATAAAACAGAATATTCCTCGAGCGACGCTTTCAAATTGCAAGAGAAATCAGACAGCGATAAACTGCAGTGTAGGTATTTTATGATCCGATCCTCTTCAAAAAACTCCCGAGGCAGATGACTGATGATTGGGATAAGTCAGAAATTTCCGAGTGTACTTTATCTCGTTTGAGATTCATAGGTAGGTATTGCAGCGGCTTGGTCAGTCATAGATCCGGAGCATTGGTCACGGCTGACCAGGCAGCCAGCGCCACTTTGACGCGCTGGCTAGGCTTAAAACATAATCGTTTCACCAAAGATAACGACATTTTCTCGACATTATCGGTCGAGTGTGAGCATAAAAACAAGGGAATTTGCAAACAACGACAGAGAGAGAGGGAAGAAAGTGAGTTTTGAAAAGTGACTGAGGTTTGGTTGTGGGGCGTGCCGTGCCCGCTTGAAGATTAGGTGAAACGATTGACGGAACTACGCCAGAGGCGAAAGAAGAAGTGGACTGCAACGAGCAATAGACCAGCACCACTCAATACTTGTTTCAACTGCAGATTAAACATGACGACTTTTTGTACATTAAGATGATATCCATTCCAGGCATGTCCTACATATACACGGTTTACATGTTTTCTGATGCACTTGCATCTTTATTGCACTCATTTCAAACGCACATTGCTTAGTGTCAATATTGATTTATCTTGCAATTGCACTCACTCTCGAACTGTTTATTTGAAAATATTTTTTTTAGGCCATATAAATGATTCCACCGAGCACATAAAAAAAAAAACACTGATAATAAAACGTTTTTAACGGTGGAAGAGCTACGTTCGGTAAATGCTGCATAGCTGTAGCTAAATTCTCTCGTGCACCATTGCTAACTGCACAAAATTCTGAATGTTTACACTGAGTGCAAGGTGCGAAAAGAAGTACTTTACATCGCATGTGCATATTATTACACAGAAGTGAATATTATCTCTTATTTATTATTCATATTCTAACACATCACGTAGCTTGTTCATTTTATGTGTCTATTAAGTTCGAGTCGTGTACGGTCGGCGTAGCCATCAGACATGGTCTTGCTCGTCTTCAAGCTGTTCTCTGCAGTGGCTGAGGTTAACTAGGGGGTGGTTTTCTTAACACGCCCTCGCAGGTCAAAGGGCACCGCAATCGTGAGGTAGAAGACAAGCCAGTAAATATGTTCACTTATGTAGAATCTGAACTGCCCACTTGGAATGCGTTATACATAAAGTGATTACTTTGTATGGGAGTATTAGAATGTAGTTAAGCGGTTTTTTTATTGGGTGGTGATTTAACTGCCCTTTTAGCGGTGCATTTGTCGTCTGCTCTTTCGCACGAAGTAAACAATCAAGGTATTTAAAATAAATACAATATTTTGATATACGACTTTTCGTTGTTAGTAATAAAATAGACCAGTGAACTTTATAGGTATTCGCTACAGTCCTCATATACCTTTGAGAGAAGTAACTCATCGGTGATAAAGTTTTTCGAAAACTATTTTTTACTTTTAATAAAATTGAAGTAATAGAATACTCCGCGGAATGTCTACACCAACTGATTTTCATTAAAAAATGTCATAAATTCCAGCCCGTGGATTCGATTTGAAGCCAATGATTGCAATCTGTTGCGCATGAAGCATTCACCACATTTCTATCGCAAGGGTCTCCGGTTCATATCTGGGTTATTGCATGGGTGTTGTGACTTGTGTTTAAATAATTAATTAGTTCGTGAAGGAATCTACTTAATAACGTCGAAGATTCGATCTTGATTGTTTTACATCCATGCTGGTACAGTGCTTTGCAGATAAATTAAGCTTGACATTGGCAAAAAATCTAATTGCAAAATAACTTTAGCACACAGATAATTTACCTATGCGGAGTAACGGTTCGAGCTGCAAACTAATTTACATTTTAGATGAATCGGACACCTATCTCGTTCACAGTGTTTTTACGCAAATTCCAACGCTTTCTTTACAGTAAAGTTTGCATTACTGCAGTTGGTGTACTCAAACGGACAAAACAGTAGCAATGATACAGCCCATTTACACTCAACTGTGTAATAACTTCTCCTCCTTTTTTACTGTACGTCTTGTCAACTATGGCATTTTTAAGTAAACGAACACTTCTTGACAACGACAATACTTTTATAGTTCCGACAAGGAAACACTCCATCCGACTTTTGTTCGGTGGCACTTCTTCTAGCTTGCAAAACATTTAGCAACGGTGACTAAACATATGTTCGTAAGTTCAGGGGATAACGCGTGTGGATTATACAGCCACTTGATATGATCCGTTCAAAAGTATCGACACACTCTAGGTTTGACATGAGAATATGACGACGTTTATGTCACTCTCATGTGATCTACCCATGCAAACTGTATCATGTTGTCGTCGATCCCAGTCTATAGAAAACTAGGGTTAGTATCAGATTTTTGTCAGTTTTTTTCCTATATGACCATATGGCATCATTGAAATTGATGTACAGCGTCATCTTAGTTAGCTAATTATATCCATCTTATTGACCAATTTGCCTTGTGAATTCGCACTCGCGATCTTTTCTTACGTGAAAAGTGTACGTCAGCAGACAGGCTATTGTTTGGATTGCATCCTTTTTAGGAGTTTGCGTGTAGAGCTCTTGAGAAATGAGACAAGTGATGAAAGAAAGTGATGCATTCTGTGATCGGATCCTCTGTTTCATACTGTTGTTAGTGCCTGCTAGAACTGACTATTTAGCCGTGCATCTAATCGGTGGGAGTACGGTCACTAGCTTACTCGGGGGGATATTTATAATGGTCCAGTCATCTTTTCATGTTAAAATAATTCAGAAGTTGTTAGAAGAGAGATTCGTCAATCTCAGATTACTTCTCCGAAGGATGATTCTAGCGAAGACTGTAAATACCATTAGGGAGCTCCTGCTGGTTGCTTTTGAATTAAATGGGTATGCATTTCATCAAAAAAGAGTTATTGTTGTCAGATTGTATTTCATTGTAAAACACAGAGAAGAGCGGCTACAAGGAAGTTGATGGAATTAAACTTCATGTTGAAACGCGAAGTTTGCATGGTACTACCCATTCATTACTTGCTGTGCACAAGGATATGCATGTTTGCTTTACAACCTTGTTTCCACGTTTCATCGACGGCGAATTATTCAAAATTCGTCAGTCTGCATTACAAGCCGCGGCGTTTTTCTTATCAAAATACATTTTACGAATCTCAATGTTATGGTTTTGAGCGGAGAATAATGTGTATGCAAATGTTTCAATTCGCCGAGCTAGGAAATGGAACTGTGTTAAAATCAACAATTATAATTTGTTTCGCGACGTTCGGAAATTGCAAAGTCTATCAAGTACGCCGAGGCGATAAGTCTTTTTTTGCGCACATTCGTTCGTGTTTCGCTAAAAGTGGAGCCGTGGGCTTCCACAGTTTTTTGTTTCGCCAGCCTTGAGAATCTGGGGCACTTATTTTCAAACGTCCATTTCATTGATTCGGTTCGATTCTATTTCTATGTGCATATTATCTTCTGTGCCCAGGATGGGTACGAGACACCTACGCAGATATATTTTGCCATTATTTATCGCGCCATTTAATGAGATTTATCGCTTGAAGGGCATTATAAAAATAGCTTCTAGCAGATTGATTTACGAGCAGAACTTTAAATTTGCGTGATTTATGTAATAATTAGGAAGACCGACCGAAGCTCAATTTATTCACTAAAATCTATCGCTAAAATTACAAAGTTGCAATAAACCCACTGCCATCACTTTACATCTGGGAGGCATAACGAACCATTTCAGTTTAAAAGGCAAGGTGAATTGTCTTCTAGCTATTTCTTAACGTTAGCTACAAATTCGTCTAGAATGTCGTTCGGTAAACGGGAGAAGTTAAATGGCCAAATCTCGAGTCACCGCAAGCCGCGGCCGCGGCCTTAGCGCTGGCGTAGGCTAGAATTAGCCGTCTGTTCCAGCGTTGAATCTCCGAGCCCAACCGTGCTCTGCTCATCGCACTTATTTGCGTCGAAAGATGTTAGTTTTTCTGAAGCAAACACTTTTTTGATCTAAATTTGCGCCGATGCCTTGCGAGTCGCTTTTAGAAAAGTCGTGGATATACCAGCTAATAATTTCCGTTGGTTCAAACTTCAAATGCATTTAACTATTATTTTGTTTGTTCCTGTCCACATTTTCTAACTGATGTTACCACTGTTGACACTACTTTTGAATTAAACCACGCATCATTCTGAATAGAAATGTAGGCAAAGCTTACCGTATTCACTGAGAAGAAATGAATCCAATATTATAAGTTGAGCGACGCACTGAGACCTCGTGCTGCCTTCCTCGCAGCTTCGTGGTCTATCACGTGTGCCAGTCAACCATCACAAACGCAAAGGGTACTGAAGAAGAGCAACTGACACTAGATCGTGAATCACACGCTCACTCCACGATCCACTTTGTACGCGAAAAGTTAGCACTTCCAATGTCTCACGCTACCAATACAGTCCTAATAGAATCACACAAACGGGCGATTGTATATCCACTAGAAACAAGATGTCACTTTGTATCCGAAATGTTTCTTCGCAGAAGCTTGTGTGCTTCCTTTGTAGCGTATATCGCGGTAATGTCTTCTTCGAGTCTTCACGATCCACAAAACAACACAATTCACCGGCACAATGTTAACACTTGAATAATTTTCCGAAATGTCATTTGGTCAACATGTGTTCCCGATCCGAGTACATAGGAGTCGTACGGTCGTAATCCGGTTTCATCGACGCGAAAGAAGAGAGTGAGCCTCGACTCTCTTGTTGGTTGTAGTTAAGTTAGATCCAGGTTGTGGGTGTAGGCTTATCGCCGTAATCGCTAACCACATTCACATATTACACACTAAGTTATATCGGACTGACTTCGGTCTCGTGGCGGCGGCGTGTGCTACAGAGAGTGAGTCAAGACTATCAGTCTATCGTATCCGGACCATAGTTGAAACTCTCCCACTTTTACTCTCAAGTATGTCCACAAGTGGTAGTCGATCGCAAGACCCAGTTTCTTTCCTTCTCCTTTCCGTCGTCGCAATTTACTCTTACACCACATTTAATGTGTATCACTTCCTCTTCGCTCCCTCTGCGGAGCTGTCCCGTTACGTCCCCTCCCAGAGATCGACCTAGGTCGGGGAAATCGCAAGCTTCGACTACTCCCGAGGAACACATAGCCACAGCCACACCACGCCACGCCGCTTCATGATGTATACAAAAAATTTCTCCTCAATTCTTTCGGATATCGTCTCACTTTTTCTTTCCCTCTGGCCTCTATTGAGGATATTCTATTGGACGACGGCGAGGAAGGTAAAAAGTGGTAGACAGGTTTGCGCGCGAGAGGGGCAGCGCTCAGCTGGGAGGTACGTGTCCCCACTCCGGAGCCCCTCCGTCGATTCTGCCCTAGTTCTGTCGCTTTGGACCATACGTCAGATGTAAACAAATGGTCATCATGAGAAGAGGTCGCGCTATCAGGGTGGAGTTGTCGAGATGAAATAGAAAGTGTTTTGGTGTGGTGCAAACAGGAGACCGATTGATCTTTGATCAAGGGGGGTAAGGGGACGCGGTTATGGATCTGAAGGCGGCTGGAGGTGGCAAAGGATCAGTCGCTTGAGATTTGTTGGCGAGCAAAGACGTGATGAAGGTATTTCCTCCCAACAGCTGACCACGCCGCGCGATCTCTAACGGGGGATTGTGTCGGGAAATTGGTCTGCAGAACAGAAGGGGAGGGAAATCCGTTCACGTTGCTCGCATCGGAGGCGGAAGAATATTTATGCACCCTACCCACGCTTCGGCGTTATGTTTGTAACGTTCACCGTTTACGGTATGCACTCCAAGGGGCTAAACAAATATCGCGTATTCAAGGCTGGGTAGTCAGAAATGTCTAACATCACTCAAAGAAAACGGAGCATTCGCTTAGAACGGATGCCGTCAAAGCGAACACGCTGATCTCTCGTCAACATGTCTTTCAAACTTCGCGTTGACACAATCGACCCACAGTTCCTTTCTCAACGCATTCCAGTCTAGGTGCGGTGCCCCCCTCGGTTGTCTCTGATTATATTATCCCCTTCATGATTGAAGTATTTTAATTAATGAGTCTATTTCTTACACACCAAGCATACATGCACGCAGTACGTATACATCGTATACCACCGCCTTGTAATGTAATTGATAGTAAACCTTGTGACTTATGACCCATCGTAATGTGCATTCTTGAAGCACCACAATTACCTCTTTTCATACCCTCCGATGGTAAGGTGTATAAAAGACTTATGGCGTGAACGCCCCCGCTTAATAAAGCAGCTAGTACATATTATAATAATATCTTTTACAACTAATGAGTTCATTTCGTAACGTAGCAACGGTCCAGGATTGCAGGCTCAAGTGCATTGCGTCACATTGATACCTATACTACAAGTACGTGACGCTAATGGACGATTAAGGTTAAACCCTATTCTGGTTAATAGCTCACTGATTGTGTCTAGTCTGAAGAGCCTATTTGAAACGCTTTGAGAGAGACATACTTCGATGAATGGGCCGCTTTTCGTGAACGCAGCCGTGCTGAAAATTTCATTGCACGCGAAAAAATTTCAAGTGTCGAAACGAAACCTCAATGAAATAGTGTATAGACATTAAGCAGCTTTGGTTCTTACATTTGTACAGTACATTTGAACCTGCCGTTAACGTAAATTGAAAAAAATGATGTTTAGCAAAATCTTCTCGAGTTTTCCTTGATCGATGGCTGTTTTGGTTTCAGTTTGATCATCATCCTTTTTTGCCTCATCCACTGCGAGGCATCCCTAAATTTCGTGTCACAATTAACACTGCTTACCTAACATTGTGGCATCGATAGGCTGAATAAAATATAGGTCTAGGGCGTAATTATTGGTTGGGAACCAAACCGATATTTTCGGTCATTCATCAGCTGACACAGAATTTCGTTGGCATTAGTCACTACGAACTGTGATGCAAATTTAGCGCCAGTCGACACTGTTCCATGCAAATCACATTATTAACGCATTGTCTGCCAAATTGAATAACCGATGAAGCCATTTAATACTACATCCTGTCAAATACTATCGAAGGAAACGGAAAAT
Organism: Lednia tumana; assembly: GCA_003287335.1. Classification (NCBI taxonomy): domain Eukaryota; kingdom Metazoa; phylum Arthropoda; class Insecta; order Plecoptera; family Nemouridae; genus Lednia; species Lednia tumana. The sequence continues at coordinate 16,657 of QKMV01001109.1, forward strand.
GACACAACCCCAACGAAAGTGAAAATCCTATTTGATAATCTAGTTATTCAAAAGATCACATGGGGCTCATTTGTTGGCAAAACGGAATGTCATAATGGTCGTGAGATTTGACTTGTTAATGTTAGCATTGTACTGTCTGTACTGTGAGTGCGTGTGTATGACGTATGGTACGAGGCGAGGGGTACTCGATGGCAATATGTGTGTAATGGAACCGTGAGATGTTGCATTGTGACGTCACATTGTGCGTCTGTCTGTCTGTCTGTGTGTCTGTCGATCCGCGGCGCCCACTTCCGGCTAGTGTACACCGAGTGTTAATTAATGGTGTGAAGACAGACGGATTGCATCACCTTTAATAATTGGTCGGATGATTAAACAAGGGAACCGAAGAGGCACTTAATTAGGCTCCCTCTACGTTCACTTTTCTTCATGAGAAAATCTTCGACCGCCGACCATTGTCTGCTACCTACGAACAGCGACGGAGGAACTTGAAGTCTTCACGAATCTATTGGAAATATGATGCTGGCCATTTATTATTCAGACAGAATATATAATCATGTTCATGTGGTGGTTTGCCGCATCTCTCGATCAGGTGAAAATCGATCAATTATGTGCGCAATTGTTTGGTGTTAAAAGTTACTGCAATACAAAGTGGGTTTGAATGCCCAGAAATTCACAAAAACTTTCTCAACTTTACATTAACTTTGCTGTTCACTTATTCAGCGGTAAATCGCTTCTGACAGCAAAAATTAACAACGTTACTTACGAACTACAAATACAAAAATCTAGCAATGAATGATTTAAATTATCTGACCAAACAATAATTGACTCCGTACGTAAAACTCACCATAGCTGTATAATCGTATTTATTAACAATACAATAATAAGCCCAATAATTATAAGATTGAAATATTTAAATCATACAT
>QKMV01001110.1:0-17575 GCA_003287335.1 Lednia tumana
GCCAGCCGGCCGGCCAGCCAGCCAGCCAGCCAGCCAGCCAGCCAGCCAGCCAGCCAGCCCGCCGGCCAGCCAGCCGAGTAGGAGCGGGCGAGGATGAAAAAGACAAACGCCTGCGTTGCCAGCGTTGAACTGCGGATTTAGATCCGCAATTGACGAGTGCGCAGTATTGCCAATGACTAAGCGCGAATCGTGATGCAAAAAAAAAATGAAAAACGTCATTCGAATGCACGTTGGATAGGATAATTTGTTTTTTACCAATTAAGAAACCGCTCGGCAGTCACCACTCAAAAACCCTCGAGCGTGTATAAATAGGTAAATTCTTTTGATCGCGACTCGGCTGGTGCGAAATGTTTCCACCAGATAGGCAAAAGAACGAAGGTTTCGCAAAGCGACGACATTTCGCTGGCAGGCAGGCAGGCAGGCGGCGAACGCGAACGGAGTTGACGGAGGAGGCATGTTGACAAGAAAAAGAGCGAAACGGAACCGACCGGCGACCGCATAGCCGCCCAAGAACCGAGGAGAGCTGCTGCCTTACCTTGAGGTCTTTGAAGAACACAGAGTTCCGCGCCCAGTCCACTTGCGAGAACAGATTCTGGTCGAGCACTTTGCACATCAGTTCAAATAAGTCCACCTCGCACTGGTTATACGTTTGGTTCTGCAGGAGGCTAAACAAAGAGTTCTGCCACTCCCTGTCGTCCACCGATTGCACAAAGTCTCTAATCATCGGCGACATCTTCGCGGTGGTGCCGCTGCCGCCCGACGACGCGTTCGCGCCGGTGCCGGTGCCGTTGGGGATGATGCCGTCGAACTGGAAAGCCTTCGGCGACAGGGAGTGCGGCGACGGCGTCGTCGAGTTCGCGTTGCCCCAGATCTTCTGGTCGCCCAGCAGACCGGACGCACCCGAAGAGGCGTTCGTCACGATCTGCAGCGACTGTTGACTGCTGCTGGACGCCGCCGAGGTGATAACAATGCCAGAGCCTTGGCTGAGCGCGATGGCAATGGGACTGGGCGAGGAATCGGGCGACGACGTCAACGACGACACCTGGGGTATCTGGATCTCTTGCTTGATGTGCAGGCTGGCGAAGGGCGAGCCGGCCTGGCCGCTCTGCGGGCCGTAGCTGAGGGTGATGTTGTCTCCGATCGCGCCGTTGTGGCCGCGGAGGGTCTGCACGGCGATCTGGCGCTGTCGCATCATCTGCAGCTTGCGCGCCCGGTCGCGTTTGTACATGGGGCCGAATTTGTTCCTCCCGCCGCGCATTCGGTCGGCGCGGACGGCTGCAAAGGAAGAAGAACAAGGCATTAGTAGGGTCGCGATTAGCGATAGGTGTGCGTTGGCGCACGCAATTAACACTTGAACACAACGCGCTGCGGTAATCGTCGAGTGCATTATGCAAACTCTGTTGACTGTCTACCACTTTCTATTTATGCAACCGATGTTTATATTTGACATGTAACGCAAAACAAGCATTGTTATCTTGTTAAAAACGCGGCCGGTGCTAAACGAAAGGCATCAATGATTGACAAACAGGCGCTTCGCCTCCTAGATCGACGTTTGCGAGGGCGCGCTTGCCCAGCCTGTCCAGTTTTTCGAAATTGAGTTTGACAGATTTCGTTTTTGCCGCTAGGGACGTTTCAAACTTCAAATTCAAACTTTTTTTCTGTGCTACTACAGCGGCGCTTCTTGTAGCCAAAAATGATTTTTTTCAACTGGACAGGTTGGGGAAATGAGCCCGAGCGACCGGTCATCTATGTGGCTGCGGGCTATAGAAGCAACTGCGAATCGCAAAGAAGTTTATCCTAGCAGCGGGTGTAACTATCGCGTATAATAACCACGAGCAGCAATCAATAGGCACGGGTCTTGGCCGTGACCCGTAGGGATGTTCCAGCACGCCTTCTTCCTTCCTTTATTTACATAACTCAATGCAACCGTCTTCGATATATTCGTAGCTCATCTAACCAACCATGCAGAAGAAACCTCTAAACAAAAGTTGCGCAACGCCGTTAAATGCACTGCAGAAGACAGCGCGAGTTTTATGATTATGTTTGATTACGTGGGGTTTAACGACGAACTGCATTGACAATTGGCCCTGTGGCACTGGTCTATTGGCGTCGGTGTAACAACGCACTGCATTGACAACTGGCACTGCGGCACTGGTCTATTGGCGTCGGTGTTTAACAACGCACTGCATTGACAACTGGCACTGCGGCACTGGTCTATTGGCGTCGGTGAATGATAGGATGCTAATGAGGGTGATGACGAACCTAACAGATAAGTAGGGAAACCCGGTTCCCTCCTGTCGAAAATCATCTAAAGGGCCACCGCTTAACGTCCCTTCCGAAGGGCGGTACAACTCGAACAGCATGGGATTCCTCCACTAATCCGTGCCGTCGAGAGGTTGATGGCCAGGGGAGTGAAGCTGCTGTACTGGCTTCAAACCCTACAGCTTCTCTGCCGAATAGACATGGACCTTGGCATGCATGGCCACCCGTCCAATCTTTGGTCCACCGCAATGTTGCTTAGCTTAGGTGGTCTCACGAGAACCGGTGTAGCCAACGTGCCTAACCATTCGGTCACCCATGGCCCAGCGCAATGTTGCTTAACGTCAACAGATGTGAACAGGCGTTGGAAGTTGGAACGCCGAAATATTTCTTCGAAGATTAATTTTTTCGAAATGAAAAATGAAAGACTGTGAACAGTGGGACACATTTTATATTAAAAAAAAACCGATTCCATGTCTGTTTCTTTTGCCTTTATCTTTCGTGCAAGATAAGATCGGCTTAATGCCACTCGAAACGCTGCAGCTTTATTTTTTGAATAAATACGCGAGTGTTTCTCAAAATTTCCCGTTTTTTACTGTGCTTCCCTCGTTCAATTTTAAACCTAGTTTTAAAAGAATTTTCGTGTGCGATGCTAACGCAGGGGGTTCAGCCATTATCAATCCCTGTTAATGTCGTGGTTAATTGTCGTCGTCTCCAACGCTTTAAGCCAGGAATAAAAAAGCGGGCTACAATAAAAAGTTCAAAACTTGCATTAACAGCACGTCAAACCCGCCCTAATACCACGACTTCAGTCATTGCGTTTCGATCACGTTGGCGAACAACAAAAATCAGAGCGGCATTCTAGCATCCACCATCACCTGTTCCACATCCGTCAACACAAACTCGCTCCCGTAATGTATTCGAATTAGTGATGGTCAGCGATTCACTTACGCCGGCAAGATGACCACCACCTATAGTAAAACAGCGTATGAGATGCGTATTTATTCCCCTGGCCCCCGGTACCTCCCCGCCAAGGACGTTTGACATTAGCTGGGTGCGTTAACCCCGAGGCCGGCTGCATCAACCGGCCACGGTGACCTTCCCAAAGGTCCACGACCCTTGGCGGATCACTCCACATCCCCAACCGACCTTCGGACATTTATACATACACACAGGCGCAGGCAGGCATACAACAACACAACACTACACTGGCATGCTACGCTAGATACGATTGACCTTCGCCGACTTATCGACCCGACCCTCTCAACAATACAACGCCCACCTCGCTGGTCGTCATCGTCGTCGTCGTCATCGTCGTCGTCGCCTTGCGGTGATAACACCTCGAGAAAATGTCGCTGATCTGGCACCTCCATCTGTCTGGAACGCGGCTGGGTGCCTTTGGAAAAGGGAGCCAGTCACACGCAAAGTGGGGAAAATAAGTTTATACCCGTAAAACAGACGAGATATAGCCTATACAGTGAGAGAGCATACTGCGTTACACGCAGAAAAATAGGCTCTCTAGCGATACCTTCATGTGTTATTACATTTTTAAGACTCGTGTCTTCTGTCTAGTTTCAGCACTAGTTCAAAAAAAAACTGTTAATTAACTGGGTTAAACTGCTGAAACTTCTAGCAAACAAACTGCCAACGTTTCGCTAACTATACTGAAATCTTGTTCTGGGCAAGTCCGAAGTCCAAGCAAGTCTAGGCAAGCAAGTCCGGACTTGCCCAGAAGCTTTCAGTATAGTTAGCGAAACGTTGGCAGTTTGTTTGTTAAAAGTTTTCAGCAGTTTAACCCAGTAAATTAACAGTTCTTTTGAAAGCCTTCCTGTGTTGATTTCCAGCATCGCCGCTGGTGGAAAAGTATGCTCTCCCAGTAAATAGAGTGTATAGACGTTTGTTTTTCTTTCAATGGAAAATTACACCGAAGAAACCGAAGAAAGTGAGTGTGCAAGGCCCTCGGCGTGTACGAAATGAATTATTGCAGCAGACTTCTATGACGGGCAAATAGCGAAATGTTTTGCTTCAAGTGCGAATTTTGGCAGTTAGGAACCTCTAGAGCAGCAGTATAGTCTTTGCTTTAGTTAGGAGTGCACGGAATTAGAGGCGAAATGGGTAATCTTTATTGACATCAATGGTTATTTGGCAGGACTCGGGTTTTATATCCGTTATGACTTGGTCGCTGACTCGAGCACAGAGCTGTGTTGCTAAATACCAAATTGCCTCCCCATCTCATCTACCTATATGTGGCAATATGGCATGTGAGGGCCTCCGAGATATGTGACAACATAGCCAGACCCATCTATTCTGATAGATAACATGTTCGGGATGTTAACATGGAACTTACAAGTGCGAGGATTAAAACGTGTCAAAATTCCGTGCACCTAAAGCAAGGACTATTCACCAGTCGGAAACACGTTTGTTGTCATAATTTTTTTAAGTTGTGGATCCCGATGGAGTTGCGGTATACTGATTACTAAATTATCTAGCTTCATCGCAAATGAACTCGTCCGCCCAATTAAATGTTGCTAAAGAGTGACCGTCTATTTTTAAATGGTTATCAATGCTGATGAACGATTGTCGTACTTCCGGTTGCATGTTCGAAAAACAACACTGATAGCTCCCGTTTCTCACCGTCCGGAAGAAGCAATCCATGTTGACCTTCCGTGCAAAGCCACGGTCATGTGGGACACAACGATACCATGCCACCTATACCTAGATGTCAGGTGCATTTCCCGAAGATCTGACTGCAGGCTGCGGTACGCTCAAGTGCAATGAACACCGATCAGTGCCAGCGTTCTGGCTTGGAAAATCTCACCACGAACGCTCCCGAGTCCTACTGGCAGCCAGCAAAGGGTCGGGGTGAAAAGTGAGGTAATGGTTACAGGCGGTAATACTGTAAGACAAAAAAAGCGGTTCGAGAGTCATGAATTATTCATCAATCCGTATTGAGCGGGAGAGAAACTTCTCTTGCGAATTATCGCGAAGTGTCTTCCGTTTGCTTTTTTATTAGCCGAAAATTAAGCGTCTTGCGAGAGGACATGACGTCGACATCGACGACGCTGACGAGTACGGCGACGAAGATGAGTAAAGTCTTTGCTTTAGCTAGGGAGTGCACAGAACTAGAGGTGATTAGGTTGATCTTTATTGAAATCAATGTTTAATTGACACGGCTCGGGTTTTCTACCCGTGTTGACTTGGTCGCTGACTCGAGCACAGAGCTGTGGTGCCAAATACCAAATTGCCTCCCCAACCCGTCAATTATAGCTGTAGCAATATGGCATGTGAGGGTTGCACTTGGTCTACGAGATATTTGACAACATAGCCAGACCCATCTATTTTGATAGATAACATGTTCGGGATGTTAACATGGATACTAACAAGTGCGAGGATTAAAACGTTTCAAAATCCCGTGCACCCCTAACTAAAGCAAATACTATACGACGATGACGACGACGACGAAATTATACAAGCAACATCGAAAGCAAAAGTCGAACAGACGAATTCCGACGACCGAATCGAGAACCGAAAAGCCCGCCACTTTTTTCGTCCAGTTATCCCGCGCAGAGGCGATTACAAGTTATAGGTCTGACCCAGTTTGCCTAGCCGCGGTTTGCTGTAATTGTCCCATAAATTAAGCGCCGCATTAATGATGATTTATGCGGTCATCCTAATCAGCGACATGAATATACGAGCATAATTATTATCAGCATCCAATGGTCTCATTCATGCCAATTGTATACCATGGATGGATGCATCCGTGCATGAACGCTATACGCAAATATCAGCTGCTACTGACCAATTCAATATCCACTTCGTCGACAATAGCTGCACCGATGAATTCGTTCCATACCTAACCATAGCTTCCAATGCTAAAAATCCGAACAACCGCAATAGGTTGAGTTACTCGCCGCACACATCTAGTATCAATTCCAAACTAGTATTAACGTACACCACTACGTTTGCATTTCGTACTGATCTGTTGTCTCTCACAGAATGCGAAATGCAGTGTAGACGACGCTGTGGCATGTTTCTTGCAGCCTGTGTTATTCTGGCACTACGCGACTACCGACTCGGCACCTAACCCAGGCCTCCGCGCGCAGACTAGTTGAGCATTGTTCGAAAGAGACTGGCGAATGCCCGATATTTCCCATGAGATGGAAATGTCAGTTCTATCCGTAGTTTTATCTATCTATTTGCCGGTTTTTTTAATAAGCTGAAAAGCTATCCAAATATACAATTAACAAAATTATCTCTCGCCTAAGATTATCTGATGCTTTACGTCGCAAGTATTATATTTTGCCGAAATAGAAAGCACGTATTTTAGCGTTCAAACGCCTAACAATTCGGGCGATCATTGATTCTCCTGCAGTATGGTTGAATCCGAATTTCAACCGAACTATATTTTTTTAACTACGCCGTTGCGCAATATTTTCGTTGTCGGATAGGTGCGTAGTAGTAATTTTTTGGAAAACACTCGATAGCTTGCAACACCTCACAAGTTGTCTCCAACCATAAGATACAACTGCCAAATGGCCGTGGCCCATGTTTGATTGAGCAAAATACGCTTTCAAATTTTAATAGACAGTAATGTGTGAGCGCTGAGAACAATCAGCACGGCCACACCAGCTAATTGCATGTCGTGTTAGTTCGTAATGTATCGAAAGCCAGTCAGTCAAGTCATTCATGTTGAATGTGGGGCAGTGTATTTGTGGGTGTCTAGATAAGATGCTATCAGCTCTTGGCGGTGAATCGCATTGCATGTCGGCCGTGCGTTTACGACGTACCAACGCGAACGAACACATTTTGGCAACGTCGCTGCTGCTGTGTGTGTAAACGTAATTTGAAATTCTAATTGTTTCCACATTTTCATTCCTTTACGGTTAAGCAAGGCAATATTGGGCTCGTGTTCACGCTGTTCGGTCGATGCTGGACTTGATATTGGTCCCACCGCGGGGCTATCAAATGTTTTACTGCGCTGTGCGGCTAACGACGATCACGCTCGAACACGAATTCCCCTCGAGCAACGCATGGGTTGAAATGAAAACTAAGAACTAACCGTAACGCGTGAAAAAAAATTAGCTTTTGAATAAGTCAGCTCACGCAATTTTACTACCAAATCGGCGACTAAACAACACGACACACATAAATGCAGTGCGTACACCCGCGAGCGAGGCATTCCGGATCAAAGATGACGTCCAAAAATGACAGCTATTTGCTGTTTTATACGAAAAACGACGAGCGACGTGAATAAACTACCCATTGTTCGTTTTAATTCAGCATGTATTCCGCAGAAACAATTAAGTTTGCCACCGACCGTAGTGAGGCATGCAACGTTAAAAGCTGGCGAGTGTCCTTCGAGGCTTCGACCATTACGATTGCGTAATAAACTCACGGGATGTAGCCACATTTGCAGGTAGGTAGGCAGCCACGCAGGACCTATCTATCCTAGCGGAATTAACAGCCAGCTAGCCGGCCATCCGTTTCGCTTGGGACGAAAGGCCACTCGTAAACAGCTAGAGATTTGCCCAAATAATTAGTGCAGCGGCGAAACCTGAACGGCGTACGCGATAGAATTACCGGAATGCAGTCGGCGAAAAATGTGCAGAGCAATAAGGAAAAGCGAGGTACCACGATCACGTACGCCTTGCACTTGTTCGCGGGTTGGCTCGCGGCTGCCTCGGCCGACAATCGACGATAACGCGAAAGAAAAACCGGAAACGCCGTGTTCCACTGATGGTCTATTATGTCGCCTCCTAATCGGATCACTTAGCAATTAGCGGTTAATACAAATTTTTGCGAAACAACGCGTGCCATTTGAGTAGATTGCCATCCGTCGGCGGGGCACGGTATTTCGAAAGTTGTCCAAGGAATTGGTGTGCGACATTACGACGAGCAGACAACTCGCTTACGACAGTGAGCCGTGCTATTTTCGGTCGCACGTTGCGACAGTTTTTCTTTTTGCACATGGCACTGGTGGTTCTTTGCACACACAGCCCATCATCGGTTTCTCTCCGGCCCGCCAGCCAGAAGTCCGCAAGTTTGAGTCCGCTAGCCAGAAGTCCGCGAGGCAGAAGTCCGCGAGGCAGAAGTCCGCGAGGCAGAAGTCCGCGAGGAGAAAGAACGATCGCTAACGAACGATCGGTGAGAGGAGCAATTATCTCGGTCCGGCGAATGAACAGGATGGACGCGTCCGTAATCACTTCCAGTCTGTTGTCGTAGATCCGAGATACATCCCGAAATAAATGTAGATAACAAAAACCTGAAGATAGCGCCGGTTTATAGATAGACAACCGTATTTTGTGAATAATATCAAAGAGCGATAAATCGATTGTACCAAGACTACGAGGTATACAGCCCAAATCATATGTACACTCAAGGAAACAAATATGTCGCTATGAGAGAGAGGCACAGCCGGTTTCAACGGGTGTCAACGTGATCTGCTATCTCTTTTAGCGGCCAATTTAAGATTCTACGAGGGAACATCCGCACGTTCTTTATATTACAACTTCTACGAGCCGATTTTTCAGTTGCCCGATAAGAACTTGAAAATCCGTTACCACATGATTGTTGTTTCAAGAAAATTAAACTTGTTAAGCCCCCGAGATTTTTTTTAGCACTTCTAATTACCGCAGGGTATTCGCGCACCTAAACAAAACAAACGAAAACAAACCACACAATCAACGCACCTGACTCGCTGTTGCCAACGAATGCTAATTTAACACGTTGGCTTTTAACAGGCCACTGAAAACCGGCCCTCACCAACATAACGCCGAGTGAATAAACGCAAAAGTGCCGCTGGCGCCCACGTCATTGCAACGGCAAGACCAACCGACCAAAATAAAACCGATTTCAAAACTACGACCAAAAACGACAACAAAAAAACAAGTCTCGATCGGCGCCCGAAACGTGTCGACCACTATAGATGCAACTGTTTCCTTTGTCCACGTGGCTTTCTCTGCGGTGCATGTGAAGTGCACACCTTCCCTCGGTCCTTCCGTCCGTCCACCCGCCCGACCGTCCGCCCGACCGTGGTCCGTGGCGTCCCAGGCGGACACGTGTGACCTGCTTCGCGCGACGCACCGAATGTGCACCACGGCGACGGCTCTCGGCGGTACCGCCGGCACACACACTCGCATTGTGTCCGAGCCAGTGGCGTGCCGACCGATGGGTCCATCGCTGGATAGAGTTTTGTTGGACCTAGACGTCTCCGCGAAGTTCACCCCCGTCATGCGGCTGCTGGTCTCGAGTCCGCGTGTGATACAAGGATGGATGGAATACCATCGCTTCAGAGTAAGGCAGCATTTCGCTGTCTACTGTATCCATCCCTGGTAAAGTCTTTGCTTTAGTTAGGAGTGCTCACGGAATTTTGATACGTTTTAATTCTCGCACTTGTAAGTATCCATGTTAACATCCCGAACATGTTATCTATCATGATAGATGGGTCTGGCTATATTGCCAAATATCTCGTAGGCCAAGTGCAACCCTCAGATGCCATGTTGCTATACCTATAATTGATGGGTTGGGAAGGCAATTTGGTATTTGGCAACACAGCTCTGTGCTCGAGTCAGCGACCAAGTCATTACAGGTATAAACCCGAGTCCTGTCAACTAATCATTGATTTCAATAAAGATAAACCTGATCCCCTCTAATTCCGTGCGCTCCCTAGCTAAAGCAAAGACTATGTCGCACGCGGACTCGACATCAGCAGCCGCGTGGTGGGGGTGAAATTAGCGGAGGAATATAGGTAAATAAAAATGTGGTATTTTCCTCGTATAGTAATAAGGCGCCAGCCACACCGATTAAAAGTGAGGTGGGCATGGTGCCCACCCCTCACACATAATGAAAAATGTTTGAAAATTCAAAATTGACAGTTCAAAACGTTTAGGAACCTAACAAACGCCGTCCCAAAGGCTACTGGCCAGATCGCAGGGGTGTGCTTTATCTGGTACTTGGTTGTTCAATCCCAACTGGTTTGAATTCCAGCCTCTGCACACCACTGGTCCGATCGTGTCCGTAAGTCCAGATAACAACACACTTCTTCACGCGCGCGGCGCGACGAGAAAAGAAATCGAACGCCAGGTGATGTGGAATATCATCACCGTGTTCTGTTTGTTCCGCGGGGAAAAGATTAGACGGAATGCACGATGCGATCGACTTCATTCGATCGGACCCGAAAATACAGCGAACAGAAGAAAACGGACAAGACAAGACACTAAAGTGTCGGTAATGACCATATAGTATTTCAATAAAACTGTTAGTAAATGGGTTTAACTGCTGAGAACTTCCAACAAACAAAATGCCAACGTTTCGCTAACTATATTGAAAGCTTGACAAGGATTTAACTTTTAAAGCCAATTACACGGCTCGTTATAATTTTAATATTCTTAATATTGAAAGCTTCTTCGGGGCGATTGTCCGAAGAAGCTTTCAATATAGTTTATAGTTCGTGTGATGACGAGGGTGATAATGAACCTAACAGGGATGAGGGGAAACCCGGTGCCGGCAAGTAGCCTACTCCTGTCGAAAAGCACCAAGGGGGCCACCGCTTAACGTCCCTTCCGAAGAACGGTACACCTCGAACAGCAGGATTCCTACACTAATCCGTGGTCGAGAGGTTGATTTCAAAGGGAGTGAAGCTGTTATTCTAGCTTCAAGCCCCCTAACCTCTTTCCCGAACAGAAATGGATCTTGGTATGCATGGTCACCCATCCAAAATTTGGTCAACCGCAATGTTGCTTAGCTCCTGTGATCTCACGAAAACCGGTGTATCCAACACGCGAAACCGTTCGGTACCGCGATTATAATGATCGTCTTCAAAGCCAGTATTCACCTATATCAGAACCATAGCGCACTCTATTTTCACAATTCACTCGCTTTTCTAAGTGCCCATCGAACAAATAGTAAAAGCTAAAAACAGTGATAACGATGGCCGATCGGTGTAATGCAAGCCGGTAAACACCGGCTATCAGGTCGCCGATTTCTTTCGTCGAGAAAATCCCACGGGAGTCCTGTACTTACCGCGGCCGAGTGACCACAGTGCCGCCGCCTGTCCACCGTCTAGCACGCAACTATGCCACAATTCAATTACCATACACGATGATGACTAGATCATTCTCAATTTAGAATTGATGACATCAACAATTGCCAAACTGATCTTTGCGTTCTGAGAGCGCATGCATTATTAGCACTGTAGCCGCATAATTAAAGACAATTAATTAGAGAAGTCCAACGTTGAGATATGGAGGCAAGTTCCCGTAAACTTTTCACCCTGTAGCCAGGGTCCCCTTTCATTCTTGTTTCGTCAAGAAAAGCACCTAAGTTATTAACATATATGCAATTAGTGCATTGTTAAATTAAAATCCTATGTTCAGTACGCTCTAGTGTTCAAGGTTTGTGCAAGAAACCTAAGGAGGGTACCTGGTTTAGATGGAAAGCAGTAGAAATAGCATCTATATTTTTCCGTTTCTTGTTGCGAAGGGGTGACATTCCCTAGTCATCGTGAATTTCATTGCTCTTGATGGAGATAGTTTTGTGTCTACCCACTTCACGGATTCTCGCTAGTTCGCCACTATGGAGAAGATGATAAGGAGATGGCCCAAGGGCTTTGCCGGAGGAACAGTTTTCCAGTATAATGTGTCTGATACAAATAAAATCTTGGGAAATCACAGACAGGCACTACCAAGATAGTCGGCCACGAGGATGGAACCTGGGACCGTCACCTGACCGCCTGGGGCCAGGCAGCCGGCGCGAGGTCGGCTTCCATGCCTACCGAAAAGTTCGAGGAAGAACAATTAAAACTATAGCATAATTAATCTTAAGTTATTCGTCAGTTCCTACACGTATAAATATGTTAAAAATGTAATTTTTATGGTACTTAGTCGTATATTTTAGGACAGTACTTCCTGTGACCGGAATACTGCTACACAACTCGTACACGAACTACACATGCCTGTTGGGGTGGTGTATGTATACACCGTTTACCAGCACGAAACCGACCAGTAATTATTCCTACTCTGCACTAAGGTCAGTACATCAGGTTTCAATTCCGAGTCTTTAGGCTAGACAAGGTGTAGAAAGCACAAGACACTCTTCCTTCAGTATGTAAAGCTAACAAATAAATAAAGCAGTTTGCCTAGACGCGCTAGTGCTGGGCTGTAGTCTGCTATAGGTAGGTTATAGTGTGTTTCCTCCGGAACAACAATCAACAGCCATGGCATCATAACATCGAACTCGTGTGTGCAACAATGGGGTCTAAGCTACAATTGGGTAACGAGAATAAATGCTAGTGAAAGTGAGACACCACTGTTTTATTGTTAAACCAAGTACGGTAGGTAATTGCTTTTTTTTCTTTCGTCGTTGGTTTTCTGAACATGCGTGATCTCTCAGAGAGAACGATCTTGACCCAATTGGCCACCAAAAAGTTTAAATATATATTTTTATCCAGTCTAGAATCGTGATTCTCAAAGTAGACGTCTACTTAAACGGTGATACTTTTTTTATGGTCACGCGCTTTCAAGTTCGTTAGTTTGTATCCAATTATAGTTAAATAATTAACGAACGATTCAAGTTAGCTACCACTCAACTCATTTCGGCATTTGTATTGATTTTGGTCCATAAATTCGACTGAATTTAGGGTCAATTACATAAGTTACGCAAAGAAGGTAGACGAAAAAATTCCAAACTTAATTATCACTGAGTATGATGCGACAGATCCCGAAAACTCTTCACAGAAGGTGCAACAACCAGCGAGAGAACATTTCCTGCACACCTAGCTTCTTACTAGCGCAAGAGACGCCATAATCTATCCCGATCCGTCGAGGGCGTCTGTGAAGGTGTGACCAGAACAAGAATATTGTCTGCAATAATGTTTGCAAGTCATCGCAGTTACGAACAAGTTTTCATCCATCCATCCGACCAGCTAGCTAGCCAGCCAGCCAGCCAGCCAGCCAGCAATGCTATTCATATTCCATCCATCCACGAGTTAGCCGAGCTCAATATCGGCACATAGCGTGGCACAGTGCGCGACTAGACCAGAAAGGGAAAGTTAGCAAACTCATTATATTACCGCACCGCGTGGTCCGTGGCCACCGCCGTTCAGTTGCAACTTGCAACCGAGATGAAGATCCACTTTGCTTTTATAGTAGCCTTGACCTCGTTCCGATAAAAACAACTTGTTACTGCACCGCCAGCACTTTCGATCGGAAATTCACGCGAGAGTGAAATAATTCGGCTGCGAAACTCGCGCGACCGTGTTACACGATTGAATGAGATGCGCCGAATCGCAAAGCCGCGAATGATCGATGACTATCAATAGGCCACATTCAAAAAGTCATTCCAGAGACGGTTAAAATCGTGTGTGCATTGCTTTTCTTATGGGGTTACATTTGAAGAAGTCCTTATTGACTCTGGATTAGGCCTTTTTGAATGTTGTCTATTATCGCGGGTGACTTTTGCCCCTCCGTCCATCGTATACGCGCTGTGTTCGAATTTGTAATTAGTTCCGATGGGTGCCGCGAGGTGTTGTTCAAAGGTGTGGTCAAAGTGGTTAACCAAGCTCCGTGGGATTTACGATTCTACTCGACAATTTTATCACTATCGTCGAGACTTGAGACGGCTTTTTTTTTTTTCCACACATGCCCGTTAATTCAGCGGCACATATCAGTGGAAAACAAAAGCATTTTTTGGCAACGAAAGTACAATCACACACAGGACCGGTTTTTCAGTGGCCCGTTAAATACCTGGCGGTCCGTTAAGGTGTAATTACCATGGCAACAGCCAATCAGATGTCTTGGTTGGTTAGAACGGAGCGTTTAGATTTAACGGCCCACAGAAAACGGCCCTTATTGTACAGTACTCGAAGGGTGAAATAACAATATTTGTGCAACTCGAACTCGCATCGTTTCTCATACCGCCTCCAACCCACCCAAAACACTTCCCGCAACTGGGCGCGTGCACCTTTGAAACAAGCAACACCTCTGGTCAACCTGTAAATGAAAGATCGAACGCTAACGGCACTAGTGGACGGTGTTCGCAACCGCCAACATAGAACGAGGTGCATCCACAAAGAGAATCGCGGAAACCTCTCACGTTTTCTCGCTGGCATCCTGCTATCATGCATCATTTCCGAAGACGGGGCCCCGTGCCAAATACCTTCGCACGCGACAAGGCACGCTGCAGACGCTCGTCCCGACATCCTGGAAGATTCTTTCGTCGATCGATGCGTGCGCACGGCGTCGCGGGAATCGGGACAGCTTGCGAAAACAATTGACCGGGTCAGTTTTCACAACGCGAGACGATCACGCGCTCGCAGCGCAGTACATGTTTGCTCGAACGTTTTGTTTGACCAGCTGTTTTATGTACACGAAAATGGTTGCAATGTACGTATCGAAGAAGGATCGATTGCAGCATGCACGCAAAAGTGCACGAGTGTTAAGCTATGGTTACACGGTTCAATTTTACGTTCAATTCCGTTCAATGAATCTTGACATTGAACGCAAACTTGACTGCACTTGAAGAGAGCGATCGTAGTTAGAGCCTTCTGGAATTGCCAATCCCGCCTTCTTGAATTGTTGTGTAAAGAAGGCAGTGGCGTCTGACAGCATCAAATACGGCTCTCTGATCGATTGTTCTCAAAAACTTGAGCGCTAACTTGAATGGAATTATAACACTACCTAAACGAAATGACTTGAGCTCAATCTTGCGTTCAAGTCTTTCATTCAACGAATCTTGTTCAAGTTTTTGATTTACACGAGTCAAGGAAGCTTGAGTTGCATGAATTGAACGAAAAATTGAACCGTGTAACCACAGCTTTACACCGTACGTTTCGGTGTTGCGCGACGGATAGCTCGTAAGCGAACGAAGTGTCTCCGTTTAACTCGTGGCACTAGATGTTTTCGGAGCTGCGTAGGCCAACCGGCTGCACGGCAATTCTATTCGAACTTAGATCTGTATAGATAGGTATTGAATTAAATCGGTGGATTAGTTTTTGAAGAAAAAATTATATACCCGAAATATACCGAGATGTTGGGTTTCTGCAATGAAACGCTGCCAGGATTTAGACATGTGCATTTCTTGACTACCCAAGAGAAAGAAAACCCTAAACAGTAAACATTTAGTCGAGAGTACAACTTGCTTTCGATCGCTCGCCTTGTCAACGCGATCGTACTTGCGTTTCCCTGGTAAA
Organism: Lednia tumana; assembly: GCA_003287335.1. Classification (NCBI taxonomy): domain Eukaryota; kingdom Metazoa; phylum Arthropoda; class Insecta; order Plecoptera; family Nemouridae; genus Lednia; species Lednia tumana. Next base: position 15,446 of record QKMV01001110.1, read on the forward strand.
GTGCACCGATCCAGGTTGAGTAAAGCATAATCTTCATTGCACTGTCGAGGGGATTTGCCCCGAAGAAGCTAGTACAGTTAGCGAAACGTTGGCAGTTTGTTTGGTTAGAAGTTCTCAGCAATTAGACCCATTTACTCTCGCACCACATCCCTAGTCGAAGGATCAGTAGAATTTCTACTCATGTCGTTAGAAAGCCTACCGATATCAGTAGACGGTCTAATGTTAACATTACGCTTCTCCTAATGTCAGTAAAGTCTGTACTGATAACAGTACAAATAAAATAACCTGAAAAATCCTGCTAAAATAATCTGCTGATGCCAGTAGGATTCCTACAGATTTCCCCAGATTTTCCTACCTGACATCACCAGACTCTACTGTTTTTTTCTACTGATTTCTCTACTGACCCTTCGACTAGGGGTACCCTGATTGACAGCCAACTCAAAAAGCCCACGAGATACCTCCTTTGACGAGCACCTTCACCGCTGCACTTTCAAGCCCGAACAGACTGCAGAGTACGAATATGTCGCTGGCCGCTTTTTGTACTCGGCTAGCAATGGCAACTGAATTGATATTGTTGGTAAGTTTGAGCAGCGTTCGCGTTGGTGACGCTGATCCATGCTGGGCGATTGCATGTTCCAGTCACACCCAAGCGACCGCGGAATGCCTCGTGCTCGGTGGACGGTGACGCCGCCTTCCAGCGGACAGACAGACGTATGTATCGGAATACGGCGGTGGAAAATAAAAAATCACTGCGACTCGCATTCGAAAATGTAGGCTATTCGACTGACAGTGGCGTACACAGGGCGCCCGCGAAATTTCTCGCCTGCCGATCCACCCCCGCACGCGAGTGGTTTGTCAGATTACGCGAACTGCAATTTTTCTTTAGTCCCAAATGGGGACAAACGAAATATCTTTATGCGAATACGGTGATGAAAAAAAATCTGTCTGACTAGCTGACAAGGATTAAACTTTTAAAGCCACGGCTAGTTATAATTTTAAGAATATTAAAATCACTTCAAAAATACCTGCTTACTCGAGGACTTGAACCCCGGACCTGTTAGCATACCGGGCAAATGCTCTAACCACTGTCTGTACCTGGCTTAGCTCGGTGGTATGAGCATTTGCCCAGTAAGCAAAAGGTCCGGGGTTCAAGCCCTCGAGTAAGCAGGTATTTTCGAAGTGATTTTAATATTCTTAAAAGTCTGACTAGCTATCGAAAATGTGGGCTATTCTGCTTCGAGTGGACAGACTAGGCTCACAGGGCCCCCTGCGAAATTTCTCGCTACCCCCACCCCCATACACTAAAGGTTGATCAGATCACGCTTTCTATGGCTATTGATATCTAATGGGCACAAACGAAGAAACAATCCCTTTTAGGAGTTGAAAAACAAAAATGCAGCAACCAGGCCCTTGGTAGCAGTAGCCCTCTAGACGCATTGTTTCTAAGAAAGGTATATACAAAAGCAAGAATTCGCATGTTTAATGACTAGCTCCTACATCTCCTTTCGTTCTTTCTAGTTTATTTTGTACGGCTTCACTGCTGGAGTCTACATTGTTCATGTATTAATTAAATCCCAAGAGATGACATATAATTATTAGCCCCTGAACCCACGGGCCCCTCCGCGACTACACACGTTTATGTACTAGAAAACGGCGATGAATCACAAAAAACAGTTCGACTAGCATTTGAAAGTGACGCTATTTTCGCTGCCTTTTGCGAACGCTACGATCTCGCAATCGGCGTCATTTTTAATCTTCCGAGCAAAGCACGTTGCCAGGGTTTCGGACTAAAGATCCCTCCCCCAACCACATTGCAAAAAATAACAGAAGAGAGACAGAGAGAAACAGACTTTAATTCGGAAATGTCAATACTCGAATACTCGACAACGTTCTCTCGCGTTTTCTCTTCATGTTCGCTGCGGTGCCCTAACGAGGCGAAACTTGACGGTGTCCGTTTGAAGCCCATTGAAAAGTATGCAAACCCTACAAAAAAAAACCCTCCAATCCGCGCAGCGAGAAAAAAAACCAAACAATTTGCAGCAACCTAGCAATACTTCAGTTAGGAGTGCACGGAATTTTGAAACGTTTTAATCCTCGCACTTGTAAGTATCCATGTTAACATCCCGAACA
>QKMV01001111.1:0-17572 GCA_003287335.1 Lednia tumana
GGGAGTGATTTTAATCTATATGAGTGGTAGATCTCAATTGAGAATTGATCTAAGTGGCTCTGACATTTTTCAAAGATTTTTGTAAATCTTCTTTTTTTTACCAGTGCTAAGATTAGGAGACAGACATGAGCCTAAAGAATTCGTTCTTAAGAATTGTTTTGTCTTTGGTTGGGCTCGGGCTGGAGCTGGGGCCTGATTATCGAGTTATAACGCATTGTTTGTGCCAAGCGTTGCGCATTGCAATGCATCTTGCCCGGTCAGGTCCCTGATTTCTGGCTGCCTTTACGTAGAACGGCAGTCTGTTTGCTCGAAACCAGCATCGTAAAAGTAAATGCCTCCGTCCCGTCTGCATGTCAATGAGTTGTTAAACGGGTCTATTGTGGGGAAAGGTGCTAGAAACTCTGGATGCTTGGTATGGGTGTAGCTAGCACACAACTTCCAAAAGGCCAGTTTTTATCAGTTTTAAAATCTCCTTTCAGTGTAAAACTTTTCATTTAACTGTTAAGCTGTACCATCCCCCATATCGTAGAATATAATATTGCACTATGTCATGAATTTTATACCTATCCTTTGATTGCCTATATATCTTTTTCATGAACTTTGTATGCTAGGCATTTGTTTTTTTCGAAAGTAGTTGACTTTTTTCCAATTCATCTCTTTAATTTGCCACTTACGTGATTTTTTCGATTAGAAATCTACTTGTCTGACAACAAGATCGTAGTTTAGTTGCAACTTGCGTTTGAAAAGTGGAAATTATTTAATACGTCGGCATTTGAAATTAAGCTGCTTTGTTTGCCTAGGGTTCTTCTGGTGGTTGGCACGTTGGTTCATATCTAAAAGGCTATCTGGGTGGTTAGTCGATCACTTTTCTCGTACACGAGACAAGCCGCAAGCGGTTCCGGAACGTTCCTGAGACGCTGAGAAGCCCTCGGGAACCGTTGATTGCCGATTGGAGGTGTTGTCTCGTTTCGAACGAGAAATGCGATAAAATAACCGTCCAGGAGTCTCTTACTCAATCTGAAATTATTTTAGTTACAAGAATTCATAGGCTGTACACCCTTGGTTTTTAATCAGCACTTTCATCAATTTGTTTATGAACTGAACTTACATTGTAATGTAACAAATACATTCATTGTTAAACTAAATAATAGTAAACACCACAGTGCACTACCTATTTTAGTTGCAGCACTTGAGGTATATGGTACTGACACTTTTTGCACTAACTTCTGAATTCCTAAGCAATTCTACTAACTGAATTAATAATCACTCAATTTAAAACGTTAACTCCTGTTTTCTAACGTAGGTTTGAATCGACCGTGACGCCAATCTTGCCCGTAGGGAACATTTTATGTGAGTAACTTGCTCCTGTTTAAACAACACCTTTCGAGTTTCAAGTATGGTTTGATATAAGATAATACCTGCAGAGTTGTAAGTGGCAAATTAAAGTTGTTAACCCAACTTTAACACAATATCCTAATACCAAATGCTGTGTTCAAGCGTGCTTAACTCTAGGCAACTCAATTCAATCAAATTTTAGGGCGGTTATCATGCTAATTCTGTGGTAAGACTAAGTTTTTGCCCTGTTATAGGGCCCTGAAGAGAGCTCTTCCATCCTCATGATGACGTATTTCTCTTCAGGATGAAGAAGTGGATATGTTCAAATCTCTTTCTCCTACCACCTCGGTGCATGAACACTAGTCCATTCTAAGCACCGACCGGTTTTTATAACCTTCTCCAAATCAATAAACGATGGGGTTTGTTGACAAGGATTAAACTTTTAAGGCCAATTACACGGCTAGTTATAATTTGAATATTCTTAAGATGGGGTTTGTTCTTTTTGTGCGGGGTAAATTAGTGCGTTGAGTGCTTAGCGAGTACATTTTAATTAAAGATAATCAGCGGTACTGTGCCACAGACTTGGCTTTCAAACTAGCCGTCTGTGAGCAGCAGGCTTCAGCAAATCTCATTAAAAAAATGTAACCGATGGTTAAGGATGCGGACACAGCTTCTAAACATAACAGCTCTCTTCCACCTTCTAAAACTTATCTTTTCTTGTAATTCAAAGTTTAATTAACTATTCCTCAATGGAGCGTAACTAATTCACATGCTGATTGTTGTTCCTGTAGGTGGTGACACACGGGGGATCGATCAGAGCACGAACAGAAGACCTCGAGAGGACTGAAGAGCGACAAAGTGGACGTGCCGTCGAAAATACTTACAGCTTTGTGTAACTAGCGCTTAGCTTGCATTAACCAAGATTTTGGCATTTACTTCTGAAAAATATCTTCTTCGTGGGAACATCTTTACAAGTAACTATTTTGTGTTGCCCGGTACATATTTTTGTAATCATCGTGCTGACTAACGTGTCCAGGAAGCTGAAAGTAGAAATATTTGTTTCATAAAGAATGGTTCAAACTTGAAAGCCTAGTTTGACAATTTAAAAATTGCATTCCGGCTATTGCATTTAGATTAAGTACTAAATAGTGTTAGACTTTCTGCTTTTGCTATTAGGTGCATAGTATGTTCTCCTTTTCTTTATTCTAAAGCCAATGATTTCCTTTGATTTTGAAAGATACTGTACAACCCGGTGTGTATTTAAATGAGCTTTATAACTTATAATTAGTTTATTGTGATGTAGCCCAGCACTATTTCTTGGTCAGCAAGAATTAATTTTTACAAATATTTTTTGCCATTTACCTTCTTTTTGGTAGACTGCTCTTTTTTTCCAGATTATTTTTGATAACATTATTTTTCAGTTCAATGAGATGTTCTCATACATGAGATATTTTTCTCTGTGTTAAAAACTACTATTATCAGGTGCACAAAATGTATAGTATAACTGTACATACAGAAAGAGGTATATGTGAAGTTGTTTGTGGAGGTATGAATCGACATACAGTATTATACTACTACGTTTGTTATTGTTGGCATTGTCACAGGTGAGAAAGGTGTTATTATTCTAGTCATTTGTGTTGTGCTTACAAAATTAAAGCAAATTAATTGTTTATAAACATTGTGTGTTAAATGGCTGCATTTTCTAAACAAATCATTTCCCTTTATAGACGGCATTCGTTAGAAGAAACACTGCGCTGCTATTAGGCCTGAGATTAGACCTGGTAAAGTTTGAAATGTTACACCCATAACGCGAATTTGCTCGTTTTAGAACTTCAAAATTACCGCGCTCATTCACCAGCCGTCAAACCACGACCACGCCTAAACACAGATGTGTGTGTGTTTGTTTTGACATCATCCGGCTTGCTTTTTTTGTCCACTTGAAACTGAAGATCGCTGCTAGAATTACATCCTCAATAACTATAGAGTGACGCAAGATACACACTTTTTGTTGCGATTATGTCGAGTGAATCAGTAAAAACAGTAAGTCAACTATTAGTCACACAAGTGGCATCCATTGCAAGGCTAGGTTAGGATGTGGTTAGGATAACCACAGCATCCAAAGATGTCCAAGCTCAACGACAGTTCTCAGGACAATGATGCTATTGTTGATCAACACAAACCTACTGAGGTATTTACAGGATCATTGTTTCAGTTTGCAAGCTTGGAGACGCCTGGCTATGTTGGTTTTGCCAATTTGCCAAATCAAGTACATCGGAAGTCTGTCAAGAAAGGATTCGAATTCACTCTCATGGTGGTTGGTGAATCGGGCCTTGGAAAATCTACCCTCGTCAATAGTCTGTTCTTAACGGATCTTTATCCAGAGCGAGTGATCCCTGACGCAGTTGGTAAGTAGCATACATGGTTCGCTGCACTTAAGTTGCCAATGCCGTTGGCATTTTTCCTTTTTGAACTTGGCTGAATATCATTTAATCACTGAACCTGTTGCTTTCTTTCCAGAGAAAACTAATCAGACAGTTAAGCTTGAGGCATCTACTGTTGAGATTGAAGAGAGGGGCGTCAAGCTCCGATTGACAGTAGTGGACACCCCTGGGTATGGTGATGCCATCGACAACAAAGACTCTTTTACGTCTATTTTGCAATACATCGATGAGCAATTTGATCGCTTTCTCAGGGATGAAAGTGGTCTTAACCGTAGAAACATTGTTGATAACCGAATTCATTGTTGCTTCTACTTCATTTCTCCATTTGGTCATGGGTATGTACTTAAATGCCAACTGAGCAAGTTATTTCACAATCGCTCAATAGTGGCAAACCACAGGAAATGCATTTTACTCACCCAGATATTTTTTAGGCTGATGCCACCTAAATCCTAGTTGCTAGGTTGCTAATAAGCTATTGTCATCCGTTCACAGGTTGAAACCACTGGACATTGAGTTTATGAAGAAATTGAATAACAAGGTTAACATTGTGCCTGTAATTGCCAAGTCTGATGTGCTTACTAAGAAAGAAGTAACCAAGCTCAAACAAAGAGTGCTAGAGGAAATTGAAGCAAACGGAATTCGAATCTATCCCCTTCCAGACTGTGACAGCGACGAGGATGATGATTATAAAGAACAGGTCGGTCATTTCTCAGTTCTCCACGAGAAAATTAAAAACGGTTGTTGGTAAATCATGCAGCTGCTGGTTTGAAAATACATTAGGCATCGCCGTAGCGTCAGCTATTCTAATTCACAGATGCTCGATGACTCAATAAGTATTTTACTGGGTTTATGCATATAGTGAACACCACTTTTAGGCCGGTTTTACAATGTGCTTTTTTTGGATTTGCTAGGCCGTACTATTGCAATTTTCAACAATAACAGCCATAATGATTTCTAGTTGAACTCAAGAAATGAACTAACTGGGTATTATTAAACCTACTAAATATTGGCAACTTAGGGGCTTTACCATCTCCAGTTAAAAATATAATGTTTGTTAACTAGTGCCATCGCTCATTACCTTGGCAAAACTTCAGTTGCAAAAGCCGCAAATCCCTAAATTGAACCAGAAATCAATGTCAAATTCTTTATCTCCTAGGTTCGTCAGTTAAAGACCGCTGTCCCGTTTGCTGTGTGCGGTTCCAACACCCTCCTGGAGGTGAAGGGGCGTAAAGTCAGGGGACGTCTCTATCCCTGGGGGGTTGTGGAGGTGGAGAATCCGGAACACTGTGACTTTATCAAACTGCGCACGATGCTGATGTGAGTCAAATGCTTCGTTTCTGTCGTAACCTCTGGTAGCTAGGCTCAGTTTGTAATACTGGTCAAGTCATGTTCAAGTATGAATTGCATCTCTTAGCATTATAGCCCCAAGCTTGCATTGGTCTAACAGGCTAGTTCCATTCATGTAACTGCAACCAGGGATACTCAATTAAAGTTTAGTAATTCTAATTCCAAATTTAATTTGTCTTTAAAATATTTGAACTAAAGATTAATGAAGTTCTTCAACAATTTGGCGTCTAACATAATACACTAATGGTTAGATTATTGAGTTAAAGCAGCATTGCACTTGTTCAGAAATCAACATTGAGTAGGCACCTTCAATGGGCTTATTTTACATGAGGACAGCATTGTTGGGTCCCTGCCAAAACAGCACGGGAAATTGGAGAATGTTCACACTATAGTTTATAATAATACATTAAATTTTTTCACCATCCATCCGTCTGAAGATGCGTTCGGCAGTGGTGTCCTTGCACTTCACAACGGGCTTGGGTTACATACCGGCCTAATCATCAGTCACCACCAATATTTCCACCTTCACATCGGCTCCAAAAGACTGGTTCCTTGCGTGTTGTTCAAATTGGAAGCTAATTCTTTTCCCTCTTCACAGAACACATATGCAGGATTTGCAAGAGGTGACTCAAGAAGTGCACTACGAGAACTACCGTTCCGAACGACTAGCGAAAGGAGCTCCAGTTCCGCCCAAGCGAACGTAAGTTGTTTCAATTTCTCCGGTCACCCGAGCTGTCAATTAAGCGCAGGTTATTTAAAATAATGGGTTTGGATTTTGTGTGAAGAACGATAACTTTGATAATACCAAAACAATAATCGATCTTATTTTGCAAACAATTATCATTAACGGGATTATTAGCAGAGAAAATCCTTAATCTCTACTATCACGTTATAGTGGAAAACTCTGGACGTAAGTTCATTGAGTTAAAAATATCCTTTGTGTATTTTTGTTTGCCCTGCCCTTGTAGATGGATGTGGAATATTGAGGGTCAACAATTTATTTTGAAAAAATTGCAAAATATCAAAAAAATTCTGTTTTTAATAATCAGCTACCTCCGGGTATAGTCCACTTTTGTTACCCACCAATATTGCTATTACATACAAACCTTACCTGCCTAAGAAGTCAAAAGTATCAATGGGCACAAATCTGATGAAAATCATAGACCTTTGAATACCTAATTTAATTTGTGATTCATTCTTACTACGTGGTTAGGTGTTCGTCACTTGATATTACCAAGCTCGGCGGTAATACAGTGAAGGTATTGTTAGGGCGTTGGTTCCATACCACTAACTGGCAACCCTTATTGCAGGTTTTCGCGATCTTTACCTAATAAATCCCGTTGAACTGACTGCTGGGTCCAGTTAGTCCAGTTCCAAAAATATAGTGTTTGCTTATACATTTGACAAGTTTAGATTGAGATTGTTGTGAGTGGTACCTCCCTTCTTCCTGTCTTTGACGAAATAAGAGTTGCGTGTAACTTACCAAAGAAGGAAATATTTGCAAAGTGATAGAAAATTGTTGTTTTAAAATGTTGGCAATGCCAGAAACCTTGCCGGTGCTGTGTTTAGATACCTAATGTAACTTGTTGCCTTTTACAGGGTTTCGGAGGATAGGGGTGGCGTTGAAAAAGATCGTATCCTGCAAGAGAAGGACCAAGAATTGCGAAGAATGCACGAAATGCTGGCACAAATGAAAGCTCAAATGCAACAGAATCAGTAAGCGGACACAAATCACTCAGCATTGTCGAAGAATACTCCTTCAAGCTGCCACGACGGTAAACATAGTTTCTCCGTTTATTCCTGAAGCATACTGGTGGCTACTGCTTGGTCACTGCAGTTGGCATTTTAGCAGAAACCTAAAAGAAGTTCGGGGACATTTTCTATGAATACCCTTGGGTTAATATAAGGTAGGGACTAGTTAGCGATAAACTGAATGCAATTTAATTAGTTACGGCCGTATTCCAAAGCGTTTTCAATTGCTGCGATCAAATGATTGGATCATCGACACCTGCACAGTAGGCTCAGCCTTCATAAGCCTACAATATTATTGGGGCGAAGGCAGAAAGGAAAAATCCATCAGTTGCAAGCGCAGTGCGATACGACTTTTATAAAAATCAATCAGCGTTATTTTTTATGAACGTGGTATGCTGTATTTGAATATAATGTGATGTTTGTAATTATGAAAAAAGAAGCAAGGTATTTTTGATGGTAAGAGCACTCAAAATGGTATGACACATTTGATGTTAATTTTTAAATGAAACTCCTACTCTGATGCGTTATTTACAGTCAGCTCTACTTACAACAGCAGTGGCGTACAGAGGTTGACCTTTAACTAGTGCGGGGGTGTCCACCTACCAAATAAAGCAACTCGGCAACGTTCATAGCCGTACTGGGGGTGTTTGTTAGGTTTCTAAACAAGTTGAAGTGTCATTTTAAACACAGTTCCCCTGGCCAAGCAGTGGGTATACCACCCACCTCACTTGTAACCAGTGCAGCCTGCACCTTTTAGCTATGCTTTGCATGCCACTGACCACTGAAACAATTTGCTAAAAGTGAAGACAGTTTGACCAGAGCCGAGACATTAAACTAATTGTGCAAATTTCAAAGTTCCCAAAAAACTGCCTAGAGTTTCAAGCAATACTGACTGTAAACAACACATGAAGAACATTAGGTATGTAGGTACTATTCTCTCTGCAAGTAGTTTAGGTAGGTTACCTGTTAACCCACCTATTTTATACTTCGTCTTTAGTTTTTATATAATTTGCTTACTATTTCTAAGATTGTATTTAGGTAGGAATATATTTAAGATCTGGGCTTATTAAAGAAAGTTTGTAAGGTTAAATAACCTAACCTATTTTCTTCAGTTTATGGGGTGAGAATCTCGCTGCAATCGCTGGTATCATAGAGTGCCAGTGAGAAGTTAAAGGTGATCAATGCAAGAGACTTCAAAAAACTCCTTTAGATAACATAAATTTCCATGCCTTCCATTCACTATTCGATGTTTCGTTTAAAAGTCATGTTATGGTTGCCGTGGATTTAATTGACACGTCACTACCTACCTGTACCTACTAGACTCTCTAGTGAGTAGTGACATAACGTAACCCATTCGGGCCAAAATTCCTGTTGTACAAATATTAGAAGTCCTTTCATATCTATCAATCACTAATCAGCTATGAAATTGAAATGACTTTCAAACTAACTTTAAAATTAATGCATTTCCTTAGCATGCCAATTGGCTGCTCAGTTGGGATACTTGACAACTGAAGTTACGATTCAAATTTGGAAATTTTTCAGCCTACATGCATGAACTGCTAGATAGTAGGTACCAGTGTGTATGTTATGTAATACATCTCGAAGCCATATATACATTTTTAATAAAATAACTTTCGTGAATATACTCGGCTGTGCTAGTTATCTTTGCCTACATGACGTTCGATCATGTGACTAGTATGATATATTTTGCAAACTTCGAATGAAAGCATAGAACAAAGTACATTATGTGTACATGTATTTCCTGCTAATTTTATCCACCAACATACTTTATCTTTAAAACTGGTCTCATTTAGTCCCCCATACTTTAGCCAAAAAATGAAAATGAAATGATACATTGTGGTTTGAAAGCAGCAATTTTGAATCCATTGCCAAGACATCTAATGTGGCAGCTGACATTTTCACAAAAGTGGTGTGCCCTACTCATTTCTCGCAGTCTCGGTCAAAACCGTATCAGGCAAGCCTTCAGCACCAACTTCTTCGGGAGCGTCGCAAAAGAGTGGAATATTTTGTTATAATTATGAAAATATGTAGCATGATTTTATTCTATGGTAGAGGCATTGTAGAGATACTCATATCGCGGTTGCTATGGTGTACAAACTTTGACCAAAACTCACAAAAATGCATCTAAATTATTTAAAATAACAAACATATCACTTACAGACGAGTGTCACTGTGCCGCATACCCATGGGGTACGGTTTTGCTAAATGATTCAGATCTGGCCATAGAATATGGGATGGCTCTTATTCTGTGCCCTACGGACTTCGTATCACCAAAAGTACTATACGTGAAGAACACAGGGCGAGACTTCAGTCTCCGAAAAAAGGAACCATAGCAAGGAGAATATATGTAAGTCCAACCAAAGGAAGGAACTAGTTAGATAAATTAGGTATAAAATCAACAAGTACCTTACTTTATTTTATCACAACACAAATGTATGTCGGCAGTAGAGCAGAAAAAAATTGCCTTCACATTAGGTGCTACAATGTACTCTGAATAAAACAGCTACTACAGTGTAAATCAGTGATGTGCAACCCACGGACCGCATGGGACTGCGAAGTAATTTTTTCTAATTGCAATTTCCCCTTTAATCAATGGAAAAGTGCATAAAATTGGAAAAAACCTTTGATTTGAACAAAACGGTCTAAATCTTTGATTGCACTGCCTCTTTGCTAATAAGTTTCGAGTACAAAATTACTTTCTGGTCGCTAATCATGCTGCTGCTTTCTTCACTAAAAGCTCGACTATCAGCCCACCTTCTCTTTGAAACGGGCACACCTAAATGATCCAATAATATTCTCGATAAAGCGGGAACAACTGGCTGAAGCACGATTCCACAAACTCGCAAAGACTCCATTGTCAAATAGAGAACAGAGTCAAGTCGCTCCGATTTGTTCTTGACAAGTTGCCAAGGTTTTTCGGCTGCAAAAAACTTGTTCGCAGCACGCAGGGTCGACGTAATGAGATGGATACCTTTGTAGAAGTCACAGTTTTCAAAGTGCTCTTGACATAAGAATGGAAGAGTTTCGAGGGCACTGATAAGAGTTGAACTTTCATTGGTGCCGAGATCTTTGTACGCAGTATTGAACTGAGGAAAATGTTGCTGAGGATTTATTGCAGAGCCGCAACACCGACTTAAAAGATTTCCAAGTGTATCGGCTAGTTCTGAGTTGAGAATTCTCACAACTTTCTCGTCGCTGTAGTCTGCAAACGATAGAACGAACAAGCCAGTGATTAAAATTGTAATACTTTGGAGTTTTGTCTCTGAAACATAGTTGTAAGTCTGTAATAATTCTCTACACGCACTTCCATCACTATGTGCAACCCCCTCTCTGAGCAGGAAGTATCTTAGTCCACTAGTAGTGTATTTATCGGCACGGTCGAACGGATCCACAACATTTCCGCGTGACTTTGACATTTTCTCCCCGTCAACGGTCCAGTGAGAATGGCACAGCAAAGATCTGGGTGGTTCTAAGCCAGCTGCTATCAGGAAAGCTGGCCAGTAGATTCCATGAAACCTACCGTAAACAGATTTATATTAGAAAAAAATAAATCACTGCTATGTGCAAAATTTAGGATCCAGGCACCTGAAAATTCCCTCACTTGAGTATGTCCTTGCCTACGATTTGCAAATTGGGTGGCCACCGTTTGTTGAAAGAGTCGTCAGGATAGCCAGCCACTGTCAGGTAGTTGACTAAAGCATCCAGCCACACGTAGATGGTTTGGTCTGGATGGTCAGGAACAGGAATTCCCCAGTGCACTCTCGAGGTTGGTCGTGATATGGACAGGTCACTAGTCACGGATTCATCAGCCAGCCAGCCAAATATACGGCGCTTAAACTTTTCAGGGCTAACGTTAGCTGAAAGGAGTATGCAACATCAAATATTATTAATAGCATTCCGTACGCGTGTATTAATTTTACACAAAGCAGCTAGGTGTACGTGACTGTACCCTGAGAAATTAGTTAACGGCACTGTAATGGAATTATATTTACCGTCTTTTAGCCAATAGAAAACGTCATCTGTTAAAGCACTCAGTCTAAACTTAAAATTCTCTTCTTCTGTCCATTCTGCCAGATGACCTGAATCAGCTGATAATTTTTTGTTGTCGGGTCCCTCTATTAACTGTGCATCCGTGAGAAAGGCTTCATCTTGTACGCAATACCACCCTGCATACGTTCCTTTGTAAATAAAACCCTGCGTTTTTAAACGTTCCCAAAAAGTGTGAACAGCTTTCCAATGCCTTGGCTCTGTTGTTCGAACAAAATCTGTATACTCGACCTCACACTTTTTAAAGAGATCTCTATAGCGCTCCGATATTTTACTGCAATATTCGGGCAGCGGCATTTTGTGAGCCTCTGCTGCTTGCTGTATCTTCGTGCCATGTTCATCTGTACCGGTGGCAAAGAAAGTATCGTTCCCCAAAAGCCTTTGAAATCTGTTTGACGCATCGGCGATCACTGCACTGTACAAGTGCCCGATATGAGGTGCTGCAAAGTGCGAAGGATTCAAAGTGAGGTTAGTAACAACGTCTATTTCATGTAGTATGACTAGGAAATTGATGAAACTTACAAGCGTTTACGTAGAAGATAGGGGTGGTAACGAAAAAATTGTTTTCTTTCCTTTTTAAAGAACTTTTGCTGAAATGTTTACGAAAAATGACATTCAATGCCGGTCTCATTCTCACATGCATGACACCCCACTGGCATTCACCACTTTAAGGTAGGCAACCCACGGCACGCGCGCTGGTCACCCTTCACAAAGCGCTAATATGAACGGGTGCAAATTAGCCCAAATTATCCGACTTTTAAATTTTAAATTATGTTGATGTGCTGGAGAAAAATCGTAAGTCGGAATGATTGTGCTGTTCGCGGTGGATTTATTGATAGCAACAAAATTCTTGCAGGATCCTGATACTGAGATCTAATCTTGAATGTACCAAAATTACCAAAACAGTTGCATTTCTCGGATTTTTTAAGGGACTTATTTACCCCCTCCCACCTCCATAGAATTACTAGATCCCAAATAGATCCCAAATAGAGGATAGCAGGACAAATTTTAGTTACCCCAAAACCTTTAATTTATTATGTTGGGGGACCCCCTTTAAGAAAACAGGGGTCTGGGGCTGATTCTAATGAATTCGAGGTAATTTTGAAGTTGGCAAACTGAAATTTCTGGTCATGTTTCATGCAAAATTTCTGGTCAGCATGCATTGAGAAACAAAAATATGTAGTAGCAACTTTAGAGCAGTTTTCCTACCAAGTCCCCTTGTAATGACAGATCTGTTAGCTTGGAAGCAACTCACTTGTGACTGATACTCGGTAATACCCAATTCTAATCAGACTCTTCAACCATATCTTCGTTTTTGTTCATTGATTAGGCATCACAATAATATGATCACTTTTTTGATGTGATGTTTTAACGACGCTATGTATTGACAAATGGCCCGGCCTCCGCCCACTTCTCTTTTTTTCTTTTTGGAAAGCATAATTTCTAGGTAGGCTGCCATGCACCCAAGTCTATCGTAGGTGCACAGCAAGTTGAACAGAAGGACAAGTGCCAGTTAAGAAGCACGGGGGCATTGCAAAGGGATGAATATAAAATGTTAACATAATCCACTAAATGAAGTGCTGGTGAAGCAGAAGGGGTTGTATATGTCCAGTTGGCATTTAGGTTTGCCTTCCCAACATAACATCCTAGCGCTGCCGCCCCTGAAATAACATTATATATAATGATTAAAAATTCAAGTTTGCCTGTAGACAAATGATCTTTATTTATGAGCATACACGTTGATCTTACAAAATACTTGTAGATTGTCTAATGCAGCTCGCGGCAGTAACCACCAAAAAACAAAAATAGTGCGTACATAATCTCGGCCAGAAAAAATAAACCTAAAACCCAATTATACAAGGAGCAGTAATTTTAGGATTTAAGAGTTGAATTAAATATCACCAAACCTAATAAAAAGGAAGTAGACTCAAAATGAAAACATCAAAACGGTATGGATTAATTGTGAGTTTCGGCCTCACTAGTATCGCGACCGGCAATGTACAGAGAATAGGAATGATGAGTACTTGACAGCCAGCCCATGGTCAAATTCTTTGGCCTAGCAGAGGTCAAAGCTCAGTCAGAAGACAAGCTGCTAGCAACAGTCTTTATAGAAATGACTGAAAGTCGATACTAATACAATAACATGAAAATGAGTACTTGAACTAGGAGGTACATAAATGCATTGAAATATATCTAGGTAGGATAAGTATGGAAGTAGATGACTCTTTGCAGATCAGCGACTAAACGTGCAGCGCTAAGTAACGAAACCACGAAAATCAATTGATCCGAAAGGGAATAATACGGTAGGTACCTATATCCCAATGGTGTGAGGATGAACAATATTATCGCGATTAAATAGGAATACTCCAACCATTTGCATAACTAATAAAAGAAAAGATGTCTAGGCCTCGCAGAAACGCATTGAAAAATGTTTAAAAAATGGAACGGTGAGCCAGTGAATCGAGAAGAATCAAATTAGAGGATGGCTTCGGCTTCCCTGCCAGCGGTTGTGGTGATGGCTGGGGCGTTTGTGTGGACGATGGGAATGATGCGTTCGTTTTCGTCGGGCAATGCGATCGGCTTCTTGAGCGGTGCGGCAACAGTCAGGACCCCGTCGGGAGACAGGTGGCTGTCGAAAGCCTTGTCGTCGACATTGTCGGGGATCTCGTAGCGGCGCTTGAACGAACGCGATATGTAGCCATGCTCATCAGAACGCTCCTCGTGTTTGCCCTCAACCACGAGGAAGTCGTCGACGACTTTCACCGTGATCTCGTCGGGGTGGAATTGCTGCACGTCAAGATTGGCCTGTAATGGAAACAAACTTTGGGGTGAATATTGGAAACTTTTGGAGCCACTTCTGGACGTGTCAACATGTCCGAAACGGTATGAAAATGAAATGCCGGGGCATAACCGCAAGTGTTTAATTTGAACGTCAAGATTTCAATTCAGAATGAAGGAACTTGAATGGATTGGTAGTTCCAAAAGAGGATTTGTCAAGCATCGTTGACATTCCATATTTCACCGCGGTCGAAACCTTGAGACGCTTGTACGATAAAGTGGTTTTGGTTTAACATCCTTTTCCAGCAAGGAATTAGTATTAGTATTAGTATTAGTATTCTTATCCAGTATCCACCACTAGTGAAAGTTAAATTTCTCACTAAAAATGTTGTCACAAGCCCATATTAATTTTCAACCGTGGTAGCCTTAAAGTTTCAACCACGGCCAAGCTCATAGTGACGACATTTCTTAAAGCGTTATGTTTTTTTGTTCGATACTGAAGATATTTCATTGATTAGAGAAATAAACAAACACATTTATTTTGAAGAAGGTAGGTATTTACTCGAAGAAGAGCCAAGATTACCATCCCCTTCCACCAACTTTGAATGTAGTTTTCTCCCGGTGAGGTTTAGGGAAATAAAGGGAATTAATGGCTCACTCTGAATCCGCCGTTCTCGATGAGTGCGGTAGACGTTCTTCTGCCCCTGTTGATGCGAGCCTGCCGCTGCTTCAGCCGACGGCGGGAGGTGCTGCCCGCGGACGATGGTGACGGGTTGAACGAGCCGAGGTGACCGTCGTCAAAGAGTGAGGGCCACGTTTCGCTGAACGGAAACACCGAGCCACGAGGCATCCACAGTGTGAGAGTCATCTGGGGTGCAGAAAAACATCGCTTAGAACATTGTGTTTGCAGTATTTTCTGGAATTGTACATTTTTTGTTCATAATTTTTGGAGTTAAACTTGAATATGGCCATAGTTTATTTACGTTTGAAAATGCCAAGTAATACCACATGAACGTGGCTCTTACATTTCATTAGATGCTGCAAATTGTCACAAGAAAATTCCAGACATACAAGCTGGATGGATTTTACCAGCCCCAATCAAAACTGTAATGTATGAAGTGCAGTGATTTAGCTACCACGGAGGCAAACGGTACGGCGGCCCCAGGGGATTTTCACTACTTGGGAGGACCACGCACTGACGGGCCATAGGCCCAAAAAGCCAAAATTTCTGAAATATTGACTTCGCTAAGACCTTTTTTACTGTTGATGCCCTGCATGATACCTGATATTGTAAATGAACCTAGCTTCCGCAAAAATCCTTTGCAAAGCACGCAATTTCCAAATACAGGAAAATCAGTGACTGCTGTGTTTTATTTTATCAACCTCCTTTCTTCGTCGTGTGAATTTGCTTCGTCTCTTTTCTGAGAAAATGTCTCCTTTGTCTATAATTGACACAATTATCTTTTAATGTCACCTATTGTGAAACTTGAAAATAGCAACAAAAAAAACACTCGAATCGAATTTTTAACACGTCATTTTTACTGCCCCAGTGACTCATACCGGTCCCATTTCGGTTCATTGTTCAGGGTCTCACCAACAGCCACAAACAAAGTCTTCAAAACGTGATATCTACATATATAAAATTATGCCAGTGGCACTGAAATAGGACTCTTAAGCGTGGGATTTGGGGATTATGTACTTGTACACAAAATAATAATACGTAGGACAATACTTCAAGCGACTCTTATGTTAAAAATAACGAGTGGTCTTGGTCATATAACTTTATTTTAGGCCAGGTTCTGACCAGCCTGATCAACCTAGAGGGTGGGGGTGGTGGAGACCTCTATGCTGCGCGTAAGAGCTCCCGTCACCACTTCACGAAAAGTGAAATGAGATGAAATGGAACGAGTTGACATTTTGGTTTGGTTTTCCTGGAGTGTTAATCAAAAATGTCATTCAGTTTTATTTGATAACTCGCATAGAATCGGAATCATTCAGTCGGGAAACCCACAGATCGAAATATGCACATTTATTTCTCAACACGAAAAGTTACAGAATATTAGAAATATTTGGCGAGCGTAAATTCGGACCCTTGGACTTGTTGTCGAGAGGTTTCAGTTCGTTAGTTACACCAATGGGAGTCGGTAATTTGAGTTGCATCTCCGCCCTTCTGCTGCGCCATTTTAAGTCGGAATGGCCTCTGGGCCGCAACATGTGACGACTGGCAATCTTTTCAGGGAGGGGATGGGGAATTACCAAGTTGTTTTTGTTTGATTAGCGATCCGTGGCAAAGTTTAGAGATATTTCAGCTAAGTTTGAGTAGCCTAAATAGAATGAATAGTCCATGGTGTTTCCCTCGTCGTATCAACAACAGAGCACATGAACATAACACAAATCATACACGTTTGCCAATTCTCTTGAGGGGTGGTAGGCTAACAACAACCAAATGGGCCAAGGCCACGGTTCGTTTTGCCCTTAGGGTAACGTAGACGCAGGTATAACTAATAATATGCGAGGCCTACGTGACAAAATGCCCGATGGAGCTTGCAGTGGGGTCAGAGACCGAACGGCAGCAAAATGGGAATGCGCGAGATAGGCATCGTTAATGCCAATGATGCGACATTGAAAGGCATTGACGATATGTTTACATGAATCAGTGGCTATGCGCGAGTCTCAACTGGGGACACACAAAATGTTGCAATTGGTGTGCTTGGTGAACCATAATCGACACATTTTTCTGTCCAGATCGTGAAATCATACTAATTTTATTACCTCAGAACGCTGAAGCTGTCGTAAAATTTACTTTATCCTAACTTTGAGGGTGGTTCAAACCCGAAAAAGCATAGTACATGAAAAAGCAGGTACTATGTTGATCATAAAATGGTCGTCTCTCATGATTTTAGGGTAGACAGTGCCTACGTGGTCTTTCCTGATAAGCACATTCTATCTCGGCCTTGTACCCTGTCTGAATGTAAAATAAGGAAAATAAAAATAGGTGAATAACACGCAAGATTCAGTTTGTCTGATGAAGTAACCAAATTCAGTCAACGTAAAATAAATCTGCGAGGGGTGATGACTCAAATTTTACGCAGCTGGTGTAGAAAATAGCTTGAATCTTCAAATGTGCACGTTTCAAACATCTTGCCGATATGCTAATTGAAAAAACTGTGCAACTTACACTTTTGATAATCGGCAAACTTTTCAAACTGTGAAGATTGAATTCAGGCACCCGTTCTGAACGTCTCCTCTGATGAAAATATACAAATGTAGGTAATCGAGTCTCACGAATATCGCTCTCGAGTCGAAGAGATTGCCGACTGCTACCGACTGTCGAGTATGAAAGACCGCGCTACCAAATCTACGTTGAAAATCCCCACCGACAACGAAATCCATGACCTTCATCAACCCACCCCAATGTCCCGAGACTCGAATGAAGCCCGAACCAAACCGAGTGGTTACGAAATGAAACCCACCCATGAACGCCGGGATTTTTCGAAACACGTAGAACTATCTCTTTGATCGTACATATCGTTAAAATGGCAAACAACGGATCGTTCAACTCAAAGATTGTAGTACTTATTAACCTTCGTTCAGCATTTGGTCCAATCCTTGTACCGACTCAGAAGTAATGAATTGCAGCTGCTATCTGTCGGTGCGCAATGCAGCCCTATAGCATAAAAGTTAAAATAAATTCAAGTTTTTGGATGAGCATGAGCAAAGACTTCAATTTGACTACCCATAGGAAAAAAGTAATTGAGTTTTTTCGTTTGGTTGTGTGTTCGCGCCTTGCTGGGCAAACGTCTTAACCGATTTCAACGACATTTGCAACGACCTTAAAGATCTCTGAACTC
>QKMV01001112.1:0-17572 GCA_003287335.1 Lednia tumana
ACGGTGGCGGGCCCCAGTGCTGAAAACAGTACTAATAACAGTGCCTCAGCAGCGTATATGAGAGTCTCACCCCCTGGGCTAAGATGTATCAGGCCCCCCCCCCCCGTTATATTATTTTCTGCTCAAGGTTGATTAAAATTCTCTACTTCGGATAAATCGGTATCTTTGGCCCCGCTATGACTGCCGACTCGTTCTGCCACAATCCCTTGGGAATTTGATATCGAAGCAGAATTGTTCAAAGAAATGACAGATGGCACGTAAACTGTCAAATAGCTGCGTAAATCCTTAGGAAGGTTTTCAAGCATTGAAGGCGAAATACCAAACAGCAGCTATTACAATTGCAAACTAGTTTGTTAGCTGAAAAGTTGCTCTTTATTATTGAATGAACTGCGTCAACAGCAAAAGACGGAAAGCTTTTGGGGCCTACGAGCTATCTGTACATGGGCCTTCTAGTATAGGAAAAGCCCTGGGCCCAGGAGGTTCACCCTGTCTGCCTCGGCAGTATTTATACCACTGGTGTTAGTACAGATAGAACCTACACGTCAATATTATTGTATGTGTCTTATATCAGTAGAGTGGTTCCAAACTATTAGGAACTGTGTTCCAAGTTTTAGAAAGCCAAATTTTTTGAACCCACCAGCCTGCCCAATCCACCAGTAAGTGGGGGAATGGCGGTTTATTTTTAAAATACGGGTTTTTAATTTTTGTTTGTTTTTTATTATTCCATATATATAGTTTTTTTTATCAATACTCCTATGTATTATATTTTTTCACTAAGAGAATATCGAAGTTAGGCAGCATTGCGGTCCGGGGGCAACTGGGCAAATGCTGGCAGAGCCAGTAGGTTTGACCAAATTATATTTTCTCATTCGCAGCACAAACTTCGAAACGTTTTTCAGCTTCTAACCTCGAAAAATTTGCACTTGCTGGAATCACAAAATTATGCATTATGCCATACAGCATTCGCATTCTTCTTTTTATCAACATTCCACACATTCACAGGTCTTTTCCTCAATTCTTTATTGTTTTCACACACTCGAACTAGCCCGTTGGCGTTGTCAGAATCACTCATTTTCTCTTGTAATCAAAGGTACGCGAGCAAAGTGACAGCCGTAATGAAATGCAAGGAGGAGTGTAAAAGGCGCCCAATGTGGGCGATGCCTGATTGGTGGAAATGGACATGACGCATTTTTATTGCAAGGGTTGCTATGACAAGCTGCTCTTTGATAAAACTGCCAATTTTAACATGCAGTTTGCATTTGACTTATTGCATTTTGAAAAAATCTAGAGTGGGTATTAAGAAAAACTTGTTTCAATACATGTGCTGCCACCTCTAATCAAATTGAAAATTTTTGGACATGTTGCGTTTTGAAAGTAAGCTTCTCAATTGGCCATAGCATATTAGTGTTTCAGGCAGAGATAAGTACTTTCCCTGTTCAGATGTGTTGCTGACGTAATTTGCGAAATTCAATGCTGGGTGTTGTGGTCAGAATAACAGTGTGGTGAAACGACGGTTAACATGAACGGAAATTTTGAAGTCAATGGAGACGGGGGCGGGCAGCAAAACTGTTAACGGAAACATTAACCTTAAGTGTATGCAAGGTGCCGCGAAAGTGTTTTACCACTGATGGATCATCGTCGAATAAATTGTACTTTCTAGTTTATGCAGTAAGTAGTCAGGAGGATACCTCTTTATAACGTACAACAATAACCACGCAATTTCCTTATAGTACCCATATAAAAAGGTAGTTCTGGAACTTGCTCCTCAGACTCTAATTTTACCTCAAACAAACAACATTTTTTGTTATTTAGGAGCTGTGCCCCCAAACTCCCCATTTTGTGTCCCTTATGGTACTGCCGCTTTTTCTGAAAACAAATCACCTACTGCTGGGGATCTAAGAGCTCCAAAATTTCTTTGAGCAAAGGGCCCCGAAAAACCTTAACACGCCACTAGACCAGAGCTGTGTGACACTCAGGTCAAGCTGCTTCTTACTGGTAGTTACAGATTTTCCTTAAAACAGTCCATTGGATTGAAAACGGAAATACTGCAAATAAGTTTAGATAGGTACTAGAGATAAAAATCACAGGCGAGAGGGGGAGCCGCTTTTCATGTATTGCTAGGGCCGGGTTTTCCCCTAATCTGTTCCTGGCCATGTCAGAGGTACGATGGGTGACCATCAATCCCAAAACTCAGTTGTGTTCGGAGAAGAGGTTGAGGGCTTGTAGCTGGTGCAGCAGTTTTTATTTCTCTGGTTAATTTGTTTCAGATTTCGGGGATTGTAATTTTGACCGTTGGTGCAATCATCCAATCGTCCTTCACTGAATATACGCCATTCATACACGGACAGTTCTTCACAGCCCCAGTGATTTTGATCACTGTTGGTGTCGTAATCTTCATTGTCGCATTCTTTGGATGCTTCGGGGCTGTGAAGGAAAACCACTGCATGATCATCACGGTAGGTTCCTATTTTATTATTTGACAGTAGAGGATACACCTAGTGTGGGGTGGAGTCACTGAGTGGATGGTAGATTGATGATCGCCGGCAGTTCTAAATGTGATCAGACATTTTGTTGAAACATGAACCTGGTTAAGTAAATTGCTAACTTTCCATTACAGTTCTCAATTTTCCTGCTGCTGATCTTTGTTCTGGAAGTGGCTGGAGGAATTGCCGGCTACATGTTGCGAGATGACGTCAAGGGAATGCTGGATGAGCGACTTAATGCAACGTTGACAGAATATGGAACAAAGAAGGATGTCACCAAGGCTTGGGACCTCATGCAACATGAGGTACTTAAATATGTGCTGAATTTATTTGAAACATAAAATCAATGGTGTTAGTGTACTAGGTGTTCAAGCCCCCCTCCCTCCATATGGTGGTGTGAGAGTTGAAGAGTCCTCAACAGAACACAATGCATGGATGCAATGATGGATGCATTTAGATAGCTAGGAAATAGTAAATGGGGTGTTAGTCAGGCTCTTAAGCTAGCTGGCTGGATCCTTCAACCAAAGCTGATCTCCGAGACTGAAAACCAGTGCTTCCACAAAAAAAACTTTGCGAGTACGAAATTAAGTTCGGGCTTTGTCTTTTGTTTCCAGCCAATCAGGTACATCAAAATCAAATGATAACTGTGTAAATAATGGTCCTGTTTGATTGACAAACGCACAAAATGGTGGGAAAATTTTTGCAAATCTCATGGAAATCTAGCTAAATACTATATCTGTAAACTTTTGGCAACACCTTGTTTCAACTGGATAGCAAATGAAGTAGAGCATCATTAGTCATAGGCCTCATTTAGTAGTGCTTCCATATGCTTCGAAGGTCAATTGGTTTTGTTGAGCCTATTTGGCATCAAAGTGTTTGTTGCCCCCCCAAACTAAATGCCACTCTGGTAAAAATAATATTTAATATCATTTTACAAATTATAATTATTACTGCAACTCGCGGCTCGTTATTCTCTCCGTACTCGATAAAAGTCGACTTAAAGCAATCTAGTTGCCTACTGCACTTTATTCTTTCTATTTTTAAAACTAAGAGCGAGCACAACAAAGTACAGCATTAAATTTTTAAAACTCATGTCTTCTGCCTAATTTCAGCACTAGTTTTCAAAAAAATGTTCGTAAATGGGCTGAACTGCTGAGAACTTTTAACAAACAATCTGCCAGTTTGATAGAAATTTACTAACAGTTTTTTTGAAAAGTACAGCATCATTTCCAGTATCAGCAAGCATCGTGTTGGAAATCAAAGATGATACCGATATTTAACTCAAGTTCTAATTTCAGTTGAAGTGCTGCGGAATCAACAACTACACTGACTGGAAGACTCTGTACGGACCTACCAACACCACACTCCCACAAGCATGCTGTGTGGAAATCGAAGCCGGTGGTAAATGCTTACCGGCGGAGGCCTACCAGGAAGGTTGCCTTCCAAAGTTTAAAGACTATCTGGAACACAACGCCATCGTCTTGGGAGGAGCCGGGATTGGCATTGCTTTTGTGCAGGTAAGGAGAAGAACTGTTATATTACAACTTTTCTGAGGCACATGTAGCAATCTGATTATCGAGCCTGATTTTGGATTTTACGTAGTACTAGTGCTTTATTTCTGTTTTTGTTTACAGCTTCTTGGAGTGGCATTTGCTTGCTGTTTGGCCAAGTCCATTCGCAGAGAGTATGAAACTGTGTAGAAGAAACAAAATGTCCAAGGGATGAAAATATTACAACTATATTTTTTCGCTGTGTAACCTGAATGGTAAACCGCAAAACAATTTCCCATGAAGGAATTACTTCACTTTTTTTTTGTTTTCTGTGGATATTTCTATGAAAATTGTAGGCCACTAGATCTGTACTATTACATACACATTGGAATTTTCTTATCGAGGTTCAAGCCCGGTTCAAGCTACAACCTTAGCGTCAGCACATTCCTTTTCTCTTTGAAAGATCTTTTCCCTCCATTAACAAGTATTAAATCATTTTTATAATCTGAAATGATTAACTAGTAATACATTACAGAATAGAATTCATTTATATTGGCATTAAGTAATGTTTGAACTCTTTATACACGTGTTAAGATAGTAGCTTTGTTCTTAGCTCGAACAGAGAATGTTTTTAATCCCAAATTGTTCTTTCTAGACTTTCACTCATTGATAGGAAAATATTAAGTACTCATATCGTATCGCTAGATGTTTTACGTACACATTCACTCTTGGCACTTTATTATTTTTTGAACAGATAGTGAATCTTGCAAGTTATTCAGATCAAGAGTACACAATACATAAGTCATATTTTTATAATAAATGCAGAATGCTTTAGTAAAATTTTGCAGTGTAGACTAATTTGTGTTTGAACTGTAATAAAAATACAGAACTTTGAAAATATTTCAAGTGTTTTTTCCCTTGATTGGCAAAATGGAACGCTGGATGAACTGACAGGAACAGAAACCTTGACACAAAAGCTGTTGTCATCTCAATTGCTCGCTTGTAATTGTGTATCAAACAAGTAACACATAAATCAATACATTACAGCATGGCACGATTAACCATTTTACACACTTAAGCTTAGGAATATATTTCATTAGTTTCGATTCAGATACTAGCAGAAAAAGGGGGCAGTAAATTAGCAAGTTTTCCCAGATGAAAATTTCCCCAGATCTGCAAATCCTTAGACGTGTGGTGGCACAGACAAAGATCGTCCTACTATCTTGCAAGCTTGTCCACCTGCATAGACGATTCCCACAAACATGTCGACTAATTAGACTTACAATA
The DNA here is from genome assembly GCA_003287335.1 of Lednia tumana. NCBI lineage: Eukaryota > Metazoa > Arthropoda > Insecta > Plecoptera > Nemouridae > Lednia > Lednia tumana. Next base: position 5,261 of record QKMV01001112.1, read on the forward strand.
CAAAAAACGCTACCTAGTAGGCATGTATAGTGTACTTTCTATTTCAATCTGCAGCAAGCAGGCTACCTACAAGTACTGATACAAGTATTAAATACATCAGATATGGATAGAGCCCTCTACTAAACTCTAGATCTTACTTTAAATGTTGCTGCCTTTTTCGGAACACAGGTACAAAAAAAAGCAGTTTACCGATAAAAAATTAAAATACCTTCGTAAAAAAAATAGTTTACAATGATCTTACTTCCAAATCACAAGTTTGCACCGCAAAACAAACAAAATAGTAGGTATGCATTCTATCGAGGCATTTTACACATAAGAAAGGTACCTATTTTACTTTCAAGCAACGATACACAAGTGGGCACGAGATATGCTCAAAAATCCGTCAGTCTGTAGCACTGTCTCAGCGGAGCAGCGGACTCATCACGTTGCATATCGCTTGGTCCAGAGTCTGGCAATGCGATCGTGTTCCTCTCGGTTTTGGAGATACTGCTGGGCTATACTGCCTACCAGCGGGTCAGCTGCAAACACGTGCAAAGTCATCTCTAACCCTTTCACTGATATCATGAGCATACTTCATTAGGTATTTACAGGGGGTATTTACCTGGGTTGCAGTCAGTCAGTAGCGAGCAAATAGATAGCAAGACCTTCGAGATGGTCAGTGCAGGTGACCAATTATCTTTCAATATGTCCAAGCATATAACTCCTTGACTGTTGATATTGCAATGATAGATTCTTGTTCGGAATGTCACCTGGATTGAAGGAATTTGTGATGCATGAATGGGAAACCAAAATCAAACATTTCCAAACAATACGAAACATTTAACAATTAAAATCTTTGTCAGTCTACAATAGTGTACCCTACCTTTGGGGGCTTAAAAGGATATTCTGGAGAGAAGTGAATGTCCAGAAAAAACACTCCTCCTTCATAAACGGAGCCGGGCGGTCCCAAGATTGTAGACACCCACTCGTAGAGATTATCGCCCTTTGGACCAGCACTGCAATTTGGTGGCGGGTCCAACGTGATCTCAGCCAGTTCCTTCTGAATTCTAAATCATAAAATTGCAATGTAAGAGGTAGTGGGTACTGCTTCCAAAGACTTCATAGGCATCTTTTGCAGGTCCTGATCTGTGCACATCTGTACCTTTTTGCAGATGTACTTAAAGCTTTCGACATCTTGGGATTGGGCTTTGCTTCCTTGTGCTCAGTTTTGTTGTCGGTCAAAGAAACTGAACCCCGGCCCCGCCCAGCACCGCTTGACCCTGCCCCTGACATCAGCCTAAAAAATCGAAGCAATTGCCAAAATTCATACCAAGTTGAGTTTGGCAAGTCAGACCCATGGACATTCTTTAGCAGTAGGTATGATGGTAGGTATATAAACCAGTTCAATGATGATAAGGGGGAGGGGGAATTCAATTTGTCCTTCAACTCATTTTGGACAAAGAACCACCATCTTGTGATAGTGGGCAATAAACACAATTTAAGAGAAGCTCATTTGGCCGGTAAATGACAAAAATGCAGCTACGGAGTAAAGCCGAAAGGGGAATGCAATATTGGCAGGAAGGTTTACATAACAATACATGCTTTATGAGCTGAAAAGCCCATTTGCATAAGCCGAACATTAGTGCTGCCTAAATGATCGGTGTAGCCGCAGTGTAACCTATGATTACCAATCAAACAGATGCAAAGGAAGCTGTCGTATAGCACAACGTAACCAAGAATCTAATTCTATGTTCAGCTACTTTCATATCACAGCAATGGAGCAGTAGCTACTTTACATTTCACACATTCTTATATAGGAAGCTATAAAGCGACACCGACAATGGGCTTAAAAAAATCAAGGTAAACGAGACCCTGTTCGGAGCTGTAAGCGGAATGTTTCCACAGAAGAAAAATCACAGATACATTCAATAAGGAGACACACTGATTTTTTAATTACATACCTACTTCTTCGTATTTATTGATTAAATTCAACAGGGTGAAGTTCAGAATAACAAACAACGTATCATAGAACACAAAGAACCACGGAACCCCTGTTTGTGTCAATGCGGCCCGTGTTCTACAGACGATCTGTTTGGCTCGCGTGCTCTGATCTTCAAGGTCAACTGTATCTTGAGAGGAAAGGTCTTGTCAGTTTTTCACTGTCAATTTCTGTTGGTGTGCCATTCAAATTTGCGATATTTGACAACACGGGCTAAAAGACAAAACTCAAAAATGGGGAAACGCCAGCATCAGAAGGATAAGATGTGAGTCGCTTTTGTGGAGATCTTTTCTGTGCATTTACGGACACTAACAATTTGAAACTTTAGGGTTAAGCTGCTTGTCAATTTAAGCTATTGCCAAACCACAAGCCGAACCCATTGAAACCAAAACTCTGGAATAATTCTAACAGCCATTTGTTGTCTGAATCTTTGGGGAAATCCGCAGCAGCTAGCTTTCTACTTGTATCGTACCAAACTCAATTTCTTCTTCCAGGTACCTCACCTGTGCAGAGTGGACCAACTTGTACGGGGGCAAAAAGTCTGGCCCAGAAACTATTCATTTCCGTCGTTTACCCTTTGACCACTGCTGCCTGTGTCTACAGCCATTCGAGATTCCGTACTGTGATGAGAAAGGAAATATTTATGAACTTCAAGCTATCATTGAATTCATAAAGAAATTTAAAACCAGTCCAGTCACCGGAGAGCCGCTGGAAGCTAAGTCTTTAATAAAGCTTAACTTTACAAAGAATGCTAAAGGGGAATATCATTGCCCTGTATTGTTCAAAACGTTCAGTAAGCATTCCCAAATTGTTGCCGTCAAGACAACCGGCAACGTTTTTTCTCGGGAAGCTATCGACGAACTGAACATCAAAACAAAAAACTGGAAAGATCTTCTAACAGATGAGCCTTTTACTCGCAAAGATTTGATCACAATTCAAGACCCAACTAATGTTGATAAATTTAACCTGACTAAGTTTTATCATATAAACCACAACCAGAAAGTGGAAGAAGGTAAAGGTGTTTTCTTCATGTTCTGTGGAACATAGGTCAAACTTCATTGGTACCAGGACCTAAATTACTTTTAGTAGGTCTAATAAAATTGCTGTGTTTTCTTTTGAAGATGAGGAAATGGTAGCAGGAGGAAATTTGAAAACTGTTTCTAGAGAGGCAAGAGAAATTCTGGACGAATTAGACAGAGAATATAAAGCTCCGGAAACGAAATCTGAAGAGAAAAAAATTGCCGATAAATTCAATGCTGTGAGTTACATTTTAGACTTAAATTGTGAAATTGGTGTGAAATTAAATCCTAGCAGCCTGTGACTGAATATTTTAGTCATTGACAGAACGACAGTATTGAAATCGGGATACACAGCAGATAAAGGAATTCATTTTACGTAAACGAATATATTATTAACGTGTGTTCTAGGCTCACTATTCTACCGGTGCTGTGTCAGCTAGTTTTACTTCGACGGCCTCAGTACCAGAAACTTTCCACGAAGCAGCGATCGTTGATGAGGACCTTGTCAGATACGAAAGAGTGAAGAAGAAAGGATACGTTCGGCTCTTGACGAGCTGTGGCCCGCTCAACTTAGAGCTTTATTCCGATGTCTTGCCTAAAGTTTGCGAAAACTTTCTCAAACTGGCGCAATCCGGCTACTATGATGGCACAAAATTTCATCGCTCAATCCGAAATTTTATGGTTTGTTTGTCTAAGTTATATTTACTGTATAGAATTATATTGTACTAGATTAGATCATAAATAAATCGAACAGAACACAACAAACTTGGCATAGGGTAATTATCAGAGAGAAGGTTTTTTTTTGTTATTATCAGAGTGGAATATAGAACTCACAATAATAGTAGGTCTTAGCATGCAGCCTCCAGTACCCATCAGCCGCATTGTGTGGGTAATAGGTCCAAAGCCCATGGATATGTTGGTGAGACTGGAATAATTTAAAGTCTTTAAAATGGAAAAGATCAAAGTTGATCATCTACATTGAGGAATGGTGCAGTTACACATGAACAGAGGAGGTGTATAAAAACATACTAATGTGAACATTGTTAAATGTTTTGTTTTTCCCAACAGATTCAAGGAGGTGATCCCACAGGCACAGGAAACGGCGGCCAATCCATCTGGGGCAAACCTTTCGAGGACTTCATCAAACCCAACTTGACACACACCGGCCGAGGAGTGCTGTCGATGGCGAATTCCGGTCCGGACACCAACAAATCGCAATTCTTCATTACATACCGGTCTTGCAGACACTTGGATGGAAAGCACACTGTGTTTGGAAAAGTCGTAGGCGGGCTCGACACTCTTCACGCCATGGAGCGGATAGAAGTTGACAACAAAGATTACCCAATTGAAGACATTGTAATTGAAAAAGCACAAGTGTTTGTTGACCCGTATCAGGAGGCTGACGAACTACTTGCAGCAGAACGCCTTGAAGAGGAGAGGAAACGAGTGGAGGCAGAGAAGTTAAAGAAAGAACCAAAACGAGACGTGAATGCTCCCTTGAAAGTGTTTCGGTCTGGTATTGGTAAATATATTGACATGGGAGGGTCATCGAAGTAAGTTTACTTAAATTTGTTTCATGGTTGTTCAATTAGCCAATGTTGAAAGCTATTGATTGCATTCAGGAATCCATTTTAATTGTTTTCATACTTAATTGTAGAGCTGCAAAGATTGCTGACGTCCCTGAACCGGCTCCAAAAAAGAAGAAAGTGGTGGGTTATGATTTTGGTTCATTTAGTCAGTGGTGAGACTCGGAATGCAAGTACTGAATTTAAAATTGATAATCATGAGTGATTATTGCCGTGTGCGAGTGAGCGTGAAGTGAAGTTATGTTTTGCATGTTAGACGTGCATAATGTTCCATACACCCAGTACAGACAATCATAATCTGCCACAAAAAGTTTTGATGAAATTTTTGTTGAATTCTAAAATATTTCTGTATAGTTGGCTATTCCAATCATGTTATGATTAAAAATAAACTCTACAAAATTCTGTAGGATCCTGTCTATCTTCCGTCAAATTTGGATGCTAAGAAATCCACAAAAATGTCCCAATGTTTCGTAAATACGTATTTACGTATTTATTCAAAGTTTCAAACCCAGTCAAAATCTTTTTTATTATTAACGTAGTTGTGACATTTTCATAAGCTTGTCACTTCTATTGCTCTCGGTATGGTACTAATAACCTTTGATCGTATAGAATAATGATTACCAAAGAGGGTCTTAAGAAAGGCAAGCTTTAAAAATGTTATTTGGATTCGGTGTTTGATTATTCGCGCCATCTTTGATTCGGTCAGTTGCCTCGAAATCAAACTCGAAATGCAGCAGCTGACCTTGACATAGCAAAATGGTGGACTATTTGGCCCAGTGGCAGAGTTTCATCCGAATGATGTAATTGTTTCGTATTATTAAACAGTGAAATACACGGCACCGAGGTCTTTGAAGATTCCGGCATCTATTCCGTTTACCAAGATTTCCAAAAATGGATGATTTAGGTGAGTTCTTTACAAATAAGCCACAGCTGTCTCGGTCGCCTATTCACTGGCTTAGGGTGACTAAAGTACTTTTACACGGAGTTTCTTGTCGATACACAATTTGTACAACCTTGAACGAGAGATTTTAATCCTAGGATTATGATTTTACTACACAGGTGTGATGATTTTTTTCGTGGGCGATTTTACTTACGTTTTTCGTGTCCGTTTCACGTTTTTTTGTTGAACTTTGTGGGCATGCGCAAATCCGTCGGCTGTCAAATTGCCATGCAAACATTTAAAACATGCGTGAGCACGTGGCCAAAACATTTCGTAACAAAAACAAGCTCTATTCTCTACGTGGAGAATATTTAATATCTCCGAAATTAACATTACTGTCATGCTGTATTTATGTTGTTATTCCATAACTTTCGCGGAATCGATGTTTTGCCACATATTTATCGTCTGAATTTGGTTTGGTGGAGGAGTTGAAATTTCTACCCAACAGCGACAGGTTCATGAAAAAACATTAATTTTTTACGACATCCGTTTTTTTGTCGTGAAGGAGGAACGAACCATCAGAGACCGGAAACATTTTTTAATTTAAATTTAGAAAACGGAATAGATAATTGAACGACGAGATGTGCGGTATGGGACATGGTCCAACTCTTAGCTTTGCACTCAGCATCAGAGCAGCCTGGCCTGGCATGATACCTCTTTCGCTCCTATCCACGGCCGTCATTTCAAATTTCTTTGCTTTTTTCATCCCATATTCTTTTCGTGCAGCTACGCTAGCTCTATTCTTGTTCGTGCTCAAACTCAAACGCGAATGTGAATGGATTTCAAACAGATTATATTAACCCTGCATGCCATGTTTCAAGTAGTTTTCATAAACTGTATTTTTCCCAAGTTAATTTTATCCCCCTTTTCTATGCCTATTAAAAAATTCCGAAGTGATCACAACGTACTAAAAGTATACATCTCGTGTAATCTGGTGGCTTGAACTTTCAGTATGTGAAGACAATACCACTTCTACACAACTACATCTCGTCTCCAATAAAGATTTTTTACTTAAGATTTATTACGTCTTACCATAGAATAACCTTTTTTCTATAGTCTTACAGCCTTACAATTATTTTGCCAATACCTAAGAAACGTGACTCATCTAACCGAACCAACCCAATATGACCCCTTCAATTTGTGTCTGTATATGGATCTATTTAGATCGCGAGTGAAAGTGAACTAGGTTACCGGCTTAGCAATAATAATCCATGATCAAAGTGTTTGACATGTTTTGTTTAAGGTACCGAACCAAATATCAGTCTTGAACTTTTTCACGTCAACATTGTAAAGACGTGGGCTAATCGCCTTTTAAATTACATATACTATGGGTACTTAGCAGTTAGTGATTCACAGGAGGGGCTAATTATCAACCTTTCACCACCCCTTATAAGAACTTCATCCATGAGTCATGGACGTCGATAATTACAATGATGTTGTTAGCATCTCAGCTAATCGCCCTGCTCCCTAGGACATTATACTGTGTGAACACTCGGTAGTTCACTATACTGGCACTTTAGTGGAAATCAATCTAGGAGACATAGAATCTGCGTTTTAACTTTTAGCCTTGTGAGAACCTTGAGACGATACGGGTGGCGTGGAAACTTCTTTTGGTGCAAATTGAGCTGACATTTCACGAAAACTTTGATATTGAACATTTCATGAAATAATCTCAAGATTCAAAATTAGCTCAAAGGCATCCACATTCAGTTTTCAATTTTTTGAGAATCACGCGATCTTATGAATATTAAAACATCCAGTCAGTGGTAACACAAATTTTGAAATATTTTGAAATATCAATTAACGAAATTTACATTTTCAGCATCGATCACTATAACCTAACAACCTAACACTGTTTCCCACATTCATATCCTCCCATGCAACTCCTGTATTCACACTTCTATGCTGGTTTTTAATACAGTGTTCTCGAACGGAGCAATCCATATTACGTAGCCGCAATACTGCAGATTATGAATAGTGCATTTATTTAACAATCAATCGAGAAGGGGAGGGTAGAAGGCATCAGTCACCATCGTTTTCCCAACGCGGCTAACTCACCCCAGACAGTAGGCGTAATACGGATATCATCAAATTATATTGAGTGTTGAGACTTATTAAAATGAAATGAAACACAATAAAAATGAATTTATCTTGATTGTCATGGGACTATGTGTTGGAAGGGGATAGTGTGCATCAAAGATTCTTGTATATATCTTCTTAACTCTTCGGGTTGTGAATTCAGTGTCACTGGCGAAATATAACAACAATTCATACTGTCGACGATTGTTGGGCCGGACAACCTACGACGCGTCGCGCCGCGCTACCCCTAAGAATTACCGTCGACAGTTGAAAATTATGATAGAGTGTCTGGGCTGCACTACCGGTGCTCGTGTCTCGCTCAGTTCGGTGTTTCACAGTACATAATAGGACGCCGTCAGAGACAGACCAAGGAGGGATTGTATCTCTCGCAGTCGCCTCCCACTCTCAAGCCAGTCCTCGTCGCCGTCGACAACATCATCCTCACAATCGTGCTAAATCCGTCACAAACCACATGTTGTCGGCGTCTACAACCAAACCACGCAGGCGCTAGACGCACTTCTTTTAACTACAAACAAAAAAATAACGATTCGAAATGATTTAAAAAAGAAAAATACGTATTCAACTTCAACAGACAAGAAGGCGATCATTCTTTGAGCATCTCTCGGGGTATAGGCTCTATGAGAAGTCTCGAGCGGAGGCTATTTTCGCTGTTTCGTGTGCCTTATGCTTCGGTGTTGTAAAACTCTCATGTGTGTTAATTTTGAATCGTTGAGCGTTGATCATGTTTGGATTAGCCGGTGGCTTTGGATTTAGATCGAGTGGGCGTTAACTCGCGTGTTACCTGTCATCGAAGCAGCGTGTTACTGAATATATTGGCCGTTGATGTTAGTATCTCGGCTATTGGTGATAGTGACCACTGGTCGAGTGTTTTAAGATCGAGCGGCATGTTCCAAGATACTGATATCATCGTACTATCAGCATTGTTTTGTGACAGCGGCCTATAGTTAATTTTTGTGCCTCGACATCTTTTGTGAGGTTGAATCATGGACCGCACAATGTACGGAAAAGTGTTACCGGGGAGTAATTACACACCTTACCGATGTACGAGAAAGAACGGATCGTCACCAGGATGTGAGTATTTCATTTTTGTTGAACCCCAAATTTAATCAATAAATACAATCAATATGTGTCAATCCATAAATTGTACCTATCAAATTGATCACATAATAACAACCCGTTTGCATGCGATGGTTCGCTCGTGCCGAACCTAAATTGGCAGGTATTCAGAATTAAATGCAGAGAAAAAACGTAACTTAATACGGTTATCATAATTTGCAAAGAGAAGGCACAAATTTTGTCCAATGTTTGGCGTTCATGTTGAAGCTATTTCATTCGAATTTTGTTTCGATTAACTTTACACACGTGCCGATGTCATTATTATTTTGATTCTTTTAATTGGCACCATGTGCGCGACAAGGGACGACTACTAATGTCGGCGTGGCGTCTTTAGCCACGCACACAGAAAACATCTCGCTGCCAAAGTTTAAATGAATTACGAGCCAGAGTCGGAATTCCGTGTCCAACATATAAAATAAAATAAAATGTATAAATAAATACACTCTCACTTGTGTTTATTTGCTCGTTTTCAAAGACATTTATTTTGCTTGGTGTGGTAATATTGATAAGCTACATCTGGCGATGTGCGATTGACAAGTAATATATCATGATAGCATGAGTGATGATAACAAGCAATCAATATTGACAGCTGGCACGTGACGTGCTATGAATGACGTAACGAGGTAATTGTGGCCCCTAATTGTTAAATTGGGTGCAAGTGGTGGCCACGGCGAGTTATATTTGCTCGTTTATCTCTTGTGATGATAACCGTGAATTGCAACACCGAAAACCGTAATTTTCCGGCAAAGTTCACCGTTGCTTATGTAGGTAAATCATTGAGTTATGATATTGCAGCAGAGCAGCCTGTTATTTTCTCAAGATTTGGCGATGATCACCCGAGTTTTTGTTTGTTTTCCGCGAGAATTGAAATATAATCATCTCAAATGTGATAATATGCATACGTAGATAGGAGCTCAAGAAGCAATAATATCCATCCATGCTCTTAGCGATCAATAAGTGTCATGCTGATTGCAGTATTTACCTATACACTGAATAATTTGCCAGGAATGTGTTAACATATTAAAATAACTATATTGCCCATGATTCCAAATATGTTATTGAAAGGTTGGTTGTAATAATTCTTGTTTAGTACCTAGCGTGTGCAAGCACTCACCAAAATTAGTTGGTTCTTTAGGTGTCCTATTTTAGAAGTCCCACGTTCGATCGTTGGTTGAGTCCAACGAACATCTTAGAAGTGCGCCCCCTACGAAGTGGGTTTGCGCATTTATGCTATCCGAATGCTGCACGTTTTTTTTTTTTCGATTTCAAATATCATTAACGCACCTTTGGCCCTCAAAAGTTTTCCATATTTTTTCTATCAAAATTTGACGTCTGTTTTACGCAATTTAGTATGGAAAATAGTGAGAAACAGCGCCGCATAGCAATTGTTTTGAAATTACGTCTTTTTATGACATATTTTATATACATGCATTTTGATCGGTATTTCTGGAACCCCAACCACTCTTCGAAAATCCAGTGGATGGGTACAGTGTCTGAAATTATTTACGAGGAAAACGCTTAGCACGGGTAGGTGTGTCGCGATGAATTAGCTCGCTGCGACGTTTTCGGTATGACACATCGGTTGAAATATCGAATTTTTTTAAATACGTGATTGCATCCTTGACACCACAGCGACCTTGATTACCTCACATGCACTTACTCACAATAAAACAGGTGGCTTTGATCTGTGGTACTTCTTTAATTAAAACTTCAATAATTTTTAATGGAAAAACTAATTAAACTGAATGGGCTCAAAAACGACACGTATCTAAATTTTTATTGGTCCCGAACCCACAAATATTCAGGTCGACCAGACATTCCGTCGGATATGTGGAGCGCCAACAAAAAAACAAAACAAAAAACTGCAGTACCATCAGAGTTGAATGGAAGAAACTTCTCTTGCTTCGCTCGCTCGCTCTTAAAAGAGTTCGGGTGCGGGCACTTGCCCCCTTTCCCGCCGCCCATGGATACATCCAGAGTCCAGACATAGTTTCGTTGCATTGTGTAACAATAGACCACCTGTAAAATGTCATTCCAAAGACGGTTACAGTTTTAAGAATATTAAAATCACTTCAAAAAAACGGCGACAGTTTGTTTGGCAATGCATTTCTTATGGAGATACGTTTTTATTTAGCCTTATCGACTCTCTGTTAAGCCTGTTTGCTAGTCGTCAATTAGCCGGGCGGCAAGTACAATTGCGAATTATTTCTACCAGCCACGCAGCCAGGCGGCCATCCTTAGTGCACGAGGTGTTACGCCACCTTCCATGTGCTTCTGCCGCAGTCTTACGTCAGCTCCACTCTCGCTGCCCCCAATAGGTCGTGTTTTTCTGCTGGCCTTGCCCCGGGCGGGCTAGGCGCAGGCAGGCATTCTACTCAAAGCCCGTGTTCGTGGTTTACTGCAGCACTTAGCAATCATCTGCTTTTTCAAGTTATTCATGTTCTACGAGTCTATTTCTAGATATGATATGATACCGTACTTGAATTTTTAGTTATATTGTGGTTATTTACGAGTTTTACAGCCTGTTCAATCTTTTTGAGATGTAGCACTGAGGCATGTAATTGTACGATGAAACAAAAAAGAATTGAAACTGAAACGAAAGCCTGCAATGCAATTTAGATAATATCTGAAATAGTCCAAAGAAACGTGCGATTTGTCAATTCGAATTTGGTGCAGGGTTTTAGTTCAAACAAATCCTATACAAAGCTTGGTTTACACGTCCAAATTTTCAACCACTTTGTAGAAAATCGGTTAGAATCAATTTCTGGCCGGTCTGGTCCCAAATAATCGAATAAATCATCTTATCTCGTGCTCACTCTAAATTCGATCGCTCCACGAAACAACAAATCAGATTCTCGTGTGAAGTTATAAGCTGGATTTGCTTAGTATTCGAGACGCAAATCGCAACTGATTTAGAGTTTTTATTCCGGTTACCGACTCAAAGACGTTTTCTCCCATCGCTCCCAGCTCTTACGCGAATTCCGAATTCCACGTCGTTTCAGTCGCACTTCAGTGGAGGGTCGTCTCCCGTAAAAACCCTTCGATATTACCCTCATACTCCCCATACCCATACTCAAATACCACAGCTATGGTGCTTTCTCACTGGCCGGAGTCCGTATGGTGACTATCCCTCTAGCAAACCTTCCCCCACAGCAGTGTCTATAGCTGGTTCAAATACGTTAAGAAACAACTACCTACAGGTGCCAATTATCTTTTGCTTCCATATTTTTGACCTTGAAGTAACCAGAATTTTCCAGCTAACTTTAAATTTCGCACCCCTTAAGTTCTGTGTAATACACATTAAAAAAAATATGTTGGTGCACAACGTTCCATAAATGCAGTTATTTTCTAATCAAAACTTGTAATTTTTTCTATTTGGTGAAACAATTTGCATCGCACGTGTACGTGTTTGGAAAAAAAACTATTTTATTGTGTAGAGCGTTAAATAGACCACTATCATATCTGCTATTCCAGAGTTAGTAAGGATGGTTAACTTATTTTTTTTTAAACTGTTAATAACTGGGTTAAACTGCTGAAAACTTAACTGACACTAAACTGCCAACGTTTCGCTAA
>QKMV01001113.1:0-17571 GCA_003287335.1 Lednia tumana
GCTGTGCCACGTCGCCTTGGAGAAAGGCACGCCAGATGACGGCCCCGCCCATCACACGAGACGAGCAACCACCCGCTAAAAGGGACCACCACCCCGGACCAACCACCGTGCCACTCGAACGGTATATAAAATCGAGGCTTCACGCCCGACGAGTCAGTCCTGAAGATGACGGCGCCATCGCCGTCGAAACGTCAGCCTCCAGTTTTTCGGCCCTTATTTGGGCCAACAACCGTTTTACAAGAGAGCGCAACCGTCAACTCAAACAACATCAACAACGCCTCTAAAAGCCTTCGATCATCCATAACAATAACAGTATAACAAGACAATAAAAAATCATCTATGGGCAATATTAAATAATGCCAATTTATAAAAGTATAGCAAACAAACAAATTAACCTTTCATTTATAAAACATAACTAAATAAACCAGTAATAGTGCACACGCTATACTACCATAGAATAAACAAGGCGTTGCGGGGGTTCAGGGTCGTTTTTGTGGAAAGTATAGCATGAAATGCACGAAATCGTATTTATAGCTAAGGCTCCTTCCGAATTACTTTGAAATACATTGAGTTATAATTGGCGTAAAAATCTCAAAAATAAAAGAAAACAAGTATTAACCGTTAGAATGAAGCACGTCGATAGCAAGGCTTGAACATTTAAAGCCAAATACACGGCTAGTAATATTCTTAAAAGTACGTCGCTAGTGTATGCATTTTCCTGAATTTTCAACATGAATCTGCACAGACAACAAAGCAACAAGGGTGATCTCGTAAAATATGAACTAAGGCCAATTATGTCATAGCACTATATTTTTGCATCAGAATTGGAGTGTGCAGAAATGGTAGAAAAGAACGATGTTAGCCAAGTATCTGTAAACCATTTTCATACACCTTGATCGGAATCGGAAGTAATTCAAACCTGGAAAGTGATTAGCGGGCGAGCGTGCAAACCAGTGCAAACTGTTTGTGAAACTGAATCGTGATGAACCGGCGGCTTTTCGTTTGTCGCGCGCTTTTTTCGTGATGATAATATGCTCGATCGGGGCCGCTCAGCGAGCTCCGTTCGCGGCAAAGTTCAAGCCAGACTGGGTTGACTGGTCTAGGTGGCTCGTTACGCGCAGCACAATCTCTCTGTCGCTTGTTGTAGCGATCGCCACGCCATCATGCATGCCACCTCAAAGCTCCACCATTCGGCGGCCCAGATTTGACAGACATAACTCCCATTGCGGTAGTTGTCTGGGTAACATTTATCAGTCTACGGTATTACCATCAAAGCCTAGACAACCACCTAGACAACCGCCGCAGTGCTAAATAACTCTACCAACATCACAGTGGCAGCTCGCATAGTGGCGCGTTGATCGTGTCAAAAATTAAAAAAATAATCGGGAAAAACGATGATTGCGAGCTCCTAGTGGTTGGGTCAGATTATTGTCGAATCTGAACTCAAAATCATCGTTTTCCGGGACATATTTTCATTACCAGCAGCGATCAACAAGCCACCAGAGCTACCATGATGACCTTGACAGAATTATTAAGAATTGTGCTGGTTGTCTAGGTAGCCTAGGTTTGTCTAAACTAGCATGTAATAGTGAGGGGATCTAGATGTCTTATCATCGCAATTCCGTTTTTAGTACTAAGTCGCTAATCATTTGAGTGTATTTGATATGTTCCAGTCATTGGGATGTGTTCTTTACGCAATGTGCTACTTTCGATCCCCATTTGATGCTGCGTATGAGAGAGGTGACAGTGTGGCACTGGCAGTCATGAGTAGAAATGTTGACTTTCCAGCCAACTCAATTTACGACCAGGTAGATAATCTGAAATGATCACCTTTTGCTATCAATCTCAATCTGTGGCATTATTAAACTGTAATATTTGTTATATTCATTTCAGGATATGCACGATCTCATTCTATACATGATGAAAACGAACCCAATGGAGCGGCCGTACATTTACAGTGTTATAGAAAAAACTCGGGATGTTTTGAGCAAACTAGAAACTAATGCATAGAATGAAAAACATCCATGGCTCCTAAATATCCAATGTAGGTTGTTTTGTGGCTGTGTTGAAGTTTTAATCCAGGTTCATTGATCAACTGCCAAAAATTGTTTTTTTAGCTAATAAGCTTTTTAGTAAATTTGTGCTAAACCAAACTTATCTACTTGATAACATTTACACTGTAATATTACTTGTGTTTTACCCAGGGGGACCGTCTTAAAAAAATAAGTATAGGGGCGGTACCAAAAGTGATTCCATTCACCCCCTTCCAGAAGAGCACTGCTTTTTTTTGCAAAACTGGGCCATTGTTAATGTGTCAACCTATCAGTGCTTAATTCAACCCCTTTAATTAAATTGGCACTTGAATCTGGGATGACTTTGCACCACATTACCAGGTGTCGGTGTTAGGCGAACTATAGTACAGGATCCGACTATCGGCCCATTTCCAGCGGACCAATGTTTACCAGCAATCTTTTTTATGTTAAATCATAATATGGGTATGCACTCCATTTTTAACAGTTCAAAAAGTTATAATAACTGCAGACCAAGGACTAACACCAAAAACCGGAAAAAAAACAATATTTTTCGAAACCGAAAGTGTTATTTTTAAATCTCCAAAGAACAAAAACCGGGAACAAACCGTTTTATATTTGGCAGTTTATTTTGGTGTTTTAATAGCCAGTAAAATTTTTCATTTTTCGATTTTTTTAAGTCAAAATTTTGAACAATTTTCGTCACGCTTCAACTGAAATCGATTTGAGAGGTACAAGGTTTTGTATAAGTTCCATCCTCAGGCAAAGTTAGTGGTGAAAAAGCCAGAAATTATTCTTCCTTTGCACCCAATTTCACGCAAGAAATAAAAAAAGATGTGAAATTTACAAAATTACCAAAAACCGGAATCAACCGGTATCAAAACTGATATTTTTTGGAAAGAATGAAACTGATACCGGAAAAACAAATAAGGCAAAAACATAAACCCACACCAAAACTTCAAACGGTTTCAGTCCCTGGTGCAAACTCAAAACAGGGCTCAATTTGTTGGCTGGTATGTAGAGCCTTGCTCGCGTCACCCCAGATTCGTTCTTGGTGACCAGCTATCCATAATTGTAGTTTGCTGGGATTTCCTACAATCATCCCAGGGATAATTGTTACTTGCTGTACCAAAAAGGCACGGCCTTATCGTTAGCAGCGTCCTTTCCTAATCCCACCCAGTCGGTGAGTTTTCGAGCTTGTGTTGTATGTTACTGCAAAAGTGTTTTTGAGACTTGCCTAGTGTCAAGTGGATTTTAAACTTGTTGGGTCGGGCATAAATGGAAACAGGTGTTGGTAAGGAGTCGGCCATGCATTTTATTCTGCTGGATGTATTTATGCCAGTATTTGGCAGGAATGGCCGTAAGTAATCACAGAAAATGGCAATAATTGGATAGCTGGCCTGACAAAAAGGATAAAGGTTCACAAGACTACCATGTAATGACTTCTAAAAAGTACTAATCTTGTAAAATACAAAAACTACTTTTTCTGTGTATGGACTCTCATCCTGTCTGTGTATGCCCAGCAGACTAAGGGACAAATTAATCACTGCTCCCTGTACCTACTTTACCAAAGAATTCTATGCTACAATGAGAACTAAGCACTTCGTGATCTCGTAACGGTCTGGAAATCTGAATTGTTAAAAATAGATGGCATTCTATGCTTTTTCCATACTTTTTCACTTAATTCCCTATGGGACTGTCCGCAAACTATTTGCTACGGCCAAATGCCAAATTCGAATTTTGAAATTCCAGCAACAGAACAAAGGATGCAGTGTTGTGCTGTGTGGAGGGAGAGAAATTACTTCCATTTCATTTTGTATGATGGAGAAATTTGATTTTCTGAATACGTAAGTAGGTACTAAAAGTACTTTTCTGCAGTCGGGATTGGGACCTACAGTTTTGATCTTTTACCTAAGTTGGGATGTGAGATTTGGTTTTAAAAATTCATGGAACACATGAAATGGAAACAACGTGCAAAAAAAAACAATCCACATCACTAGTACTAATACATAACAATTAAAAGCATATGTCGCAATGGGACAGAACATCATTTAGAACCGGGGCTTGCCCTGCCTTTTCAAAAAAAACTGAGGGGGGCCCAGCTCTGGCTCCAAAAAAAATACTGGAACCCTGCCCAGCCTGCACACTTGGTTTGACCTATTGTGAAGATAACAAGCACAAAATGAAGAGTAGTTAAGTAAGCAGATACATTATGCAATGCATGGGACCTGTTTGGATGCATGGGTCTGTTTCATGAATATCTGAAATAACTATAGGGTTAACTATAGGGTAACCTAACGAAAGTTATGTGTGCCAAAAACACTTAATTTTTTCACTAAAAATTTCAGTGCCTCACTCCTTTTATGTCAGTACATTTTATTGTAATGCTTTTTCTAGTTATTTGGGGAAGCTTTTCGTGTACATTAAGTTGTTATTTGAGCAGACTACATTTCCAGTGACACTCGACTTGCAAATGAAACAAGATTTGCACAGAAGGATTTTGAAACGCTTGGTGTCTATAAACTCAAATCCTTTCGATGGACATAAATGTAATGTTTTTTTTTTCGAAAGAATAAGGACCAGTTTTTCAGTGGTCCGTTAAATATAAATGGTCCGTTAGACAGAGAATCAAGACACCTGATTGGCTGTTGCCATGGTAATAACAAGTCAACGGACCGTCAGGCTTTTAACGGGTCACTGAAAAACCGGTCCTAAGCCTCAATTGATCCATGCATGTCAGATCCTTCTAAAGTTAGTTTTCATCATCCCAAAAAAAATTTAAAAAAAATTAACTTTTAGCTTCAAGGTGTTTACGAAACAATGGAGGACTAGCATTCCAGGTAGAATTATCATCGAGAGTTTTTAATGTGTTCTAAGAAAAGCATTGATCTCTCACCATTAATTGACTCAAGAAATGCATTTTTCAAGCCGTCCATTAAAGAATTCAAATTAAAAAGTATAGGACCTTAAACTAGTCACTTTAATTATTTTTAAAGACAATCAACCAGGGTTATTTTTTTAATTCTTTTTTAGAGTAACTTTTCTATAGGTTGCTCAGTGCCGGAGAGGAGAAAAGAGGTGGCTGTTTGGTGTAGGTTCTTAAAATGACTATATAGCTATTAATAAACATTAGCTATAAACTGCTATAAAATAGCTAAATGGCTAACAGGATGTCTTACAATTAAAATCACAAATTTTACGTTGTTATTGCGAGTGTATATAATATCTGGTATTTGTATTTATGTTGCATATATTTTGAAAATAGCAGTCATTAAATCCAGTGCACAACAGCGAGGGGCAGACTGGCAGGGATGCGATTGCATCCGAAGCCCCAATAAAATGCGTAATCTCATCTCAAACTGCTGATCAATAATGAGCAACTGTCGGAATCAATATGCTTCATTTTCTCCACAATAATGTAGTGTTATAATTCATCGTTTCTCTTGCCCTATCGCTACCAGCGCGTACAGGCAGGCTTAGAAGCTTCAAGCAGTCGTATTGTTATCGGTTTAAAGAGTGTACACAGACTGTTTTAAAATTAAAAAGTAAATAAAACAGGCTCTATTTGATTTGTTTCAAGTGTGCCATTTTCCTACCAAATGTTAATTTTACAAAGTCGACATTGGCGTTTTGAGGGGGGGGGGGCTAAAGTTTTTTCCATTTCTACATTCACGACAAAATTGAAAGTGGAAAGTTTTTCTGGCCAATAGAGACGATCTAGTTCTCAACCACGTCACTTGGATCTTCTGTGACTAGCTAAAAAAAGATGCTATCTGCTTTGCCTCCGCATTTGTTGTGAAAGTAGCTGAAGAGGTAATGGCATGATTAATAAAATCAGGAGAGGTGATATTTTACAAATCATACCATTACCATCGCATACCATACCGTCGCAATTCGAGCACTGGGTGTGGCTTTAAAAGGGTTGTTTTAACAATACCTGAGCATTTTCTACTTACAAAATAGTACAGTAAATGTGTGGCATGTCCACGCCATGCATTGTTTTTTAGTTATTGTGTATGTGTTTATGTAAAAAATTCCAAATCCGTACTATGTGCGGTTAAGAGTTCAGGGCCAGACAGTCCTCGACAAAAATAAATAATAAATCAAGCGAAAACCCCCTGTTAAAAGCGCTTAGGAAAGAATCATAGTACTGGTAATTCTACTGTCTTAAATTTGAACATTTTGAATTTAACGCTTCGCGAGTGGCAATACTGCAGAGTGACGTCTAACGATCTCTGTGGGCATTGGGCAAAATGGCTGTCAACGTGAGAGAGCGTGAGGCAGTGTTATAATTTCCGGTGTCGTTAATACAGTTTCTTACAAGAAATAATAATAACGTATTTATCATTTAGGTTTGTGTTTGTGTGCAGTTCACGTCTGCGTAGTTGTGCGGATTCCGTTGTGTTTGGTAAGTTACGAAAACCTCTCAAAAGTCTTCATTCATTTACGCTTAGGCTTAGGCCTGACGTGATTTTTGTGATGACAAGTCATCCGATGGGATGGTTGCCTGCTGATTAGCTTATTATTGGAGTGGGAAACGAACTCTTTCGCATGCGTTTCTTATTGTATTTTTCATTGTTTCGATATCATTTTTATTGACTGCCTTAATTTGGCCATAACATTAATCAGAAATCCGCCTGGGTAGTTTACTTATACTTGTAACCAATCGTTCAATCATATGCATTTCGAAACTCGTTTTTGAATGTTTCTCTTTGAATTGACTTCCTGTAAAATTTTGTGCGATTTTGCTATGATACTGTGATGATTTGGCCTACAGAAGCGATCATGTATCACTGATCAGGAGTACTTTTTTTGACGTCAAAAACTGACAGAACACGCCACAGTAAAGTTCTCGCCTTCACCAATTTCTCCGGATTAGTTCAAACTAAATTCTGCATTGGTAATCTTGCATTTTAATTGGTAATGAGCACACCGCGGAATAGTGTTTTACTTCAATCATTTACTCTAACCATTCATATATTTCTATTTCTATATTTCATATATTTCTACGAGATCCCGAAGTGTAGAAGTTGCGTAATTTGTCGCCATTCAGACAGTTGTAACCTAGAGTTCATTGACACTAACTCAATATTAAGGCTGTATTTTCAGCTTTTTCATAAAAGAATCATTTACTCTTCGATAAACGATGGCTTTAGATTTGGCTATTCACATGTGAGTACCGTGCTGGCAGCAGTTGGCACCACAACGCTACACTGCACGGATGCTTCTAGTGGTTCAAGTACCAATAGCAGTAAGGGACTATTCGCAATAGCAATTGAAGTACAGAAACCGTACTTCAGTCAATTTTTTTTATTTAACCCCGAATGTCCAAGATGAATGGATCGGAATTGATTTCGAAGCAGCGCGGTCATATGCAGGCACTTTGCATTTGCAGCTTGAAGTTTTGAACGCCTGAACATAGTGATTTGTGAGTGAGTCGTGATGCGTGAACGATTTGCCCGATGCACGTGTCCCGCTCAAGCTCACGCATGCTTCGATGATGGGTAGCGACGTGCTAGTGACCTTGCCAGTGAAAAAGTGGCCTTGCCGCTTTTATTTCTAAGTGAATACATTTCAGGAATCACTTTCCATATTGAACTTCTTTTGCGGCATGCGTACGAATACGATTGTATGTGTATCACCAATCACCGTCACACCAGGGGCTGATGGACATTCTATAATGGGTGACTTCTCATGTGCACCAGGCTAAAATGCGAATACAACTTTGATGGTATAGGTGCGATGAACAGATATCACGTTATGAATAGAAACAACATCTGGTGGCGTGATAACAGATTGCCAGAGAAAGATATGCTGGCTGACCTTTGAGATCAGGTGAGATGAAGTTTAGTCGAAAACATGAAAAGACCGAACGGTTTGGCATGTTGGATATACTGGTTCGCGGGAGATCACCGAAGTTAAGCCACATTGGGCTGGCTCAAAGATAGGATAGGTGACCATCCAAGATGCAGTTCTTTCGGCAGAGAGGTTGGAGGGATTGAAGTTAGTACATCAGCTTCACTCCCCTTGATATCAACCCCTCGGCAGCATGGATTAGTGGAGGGGTTGGCGCTGTACTACAGGAGTAGTAGACTACGTGCGGGCACCGGGAGTCCCCTCTTCTCTGCTAGATTAATCATCAGCCATCACCCACATTATCACCCTATAATTCACCGACGCCATATGACCAATGTCACTGGGCGAGAAGTCAAGTGCGTCTTTAAACACCACACAATCAATCAAATCAATTAAAAAAAAAGAGATTTGAAAAACACATTTCTGTATATTAAGCCGCATAAAACACAAGATTGTGGCCTTGAGTAATTGAAAAATGCCACAACCCTTCTATTTTATTCGGTTTAATATTAGACTTGATAATAAAAATCTTGTTTTCCATTTCATTTTTTCAAGCTACTTTGTTTCCACAGTCTCAAAATCCACAGCTTCATTGTAGCCTTTTATTTGCCAATCCATTTGATCAGCAAAGCTTTTCATTATCTGGTCCAGGATCTATGGGCTCAATCCGGTCCTAAATGCATTAGGTTGTATTGTCACCGGGGCTGGACACGTGTGCCAAACTTTAGCCCTCTAGGCACATGAGGAGTGGGTTGAAAAGCTGACGGCACATTTGCACCATGACAGCGACAGACACTCAGTCAGAGTGCAAGCCTAGGGCCCATCCGATCGACGGAAGTATAATTCAGCATGCCACTAAAATCTAGGCTTCACCATGAAATACATTTTTCACCTGGGACTTAGGGCTTCGTCCCCCTGGGCGTTACCTTTTCATTTGTATTTCGCCTCGTAAATTTTGGAATTTCCCCCAAATAGTTCCACCCGATGGACTTTGCCTGAAAACTTCGGCTGTTTCCTGACATCTGGGCTTTGCTGTGCTGTGGTGTAACAAAACCAGAATTTTTCAAAATTTGAGCGTCGAAATTTAATCTGCAATGCAAGACCAACGAATACCAACGAATGCCACATTGCACCAACCTGAAATTTCAGAAAATTTTGTGTACTCCCTCTGGTGCCTCGAACCGCAGCATTGAAAACTTTGAAAACTTTCAACTTCCATCATGAATATGGCTTAAAAAAACTCGATTTGTCTAAAACCCCCTCCCAAATACGGTCCATTTTTTACGGTGGGGGCACGAGATCCCGAAGTGGCCTTAATTTGACAGCTGGTTGGGAAGGGAAAAAATGTGAAAATCCAACTAAAACGCTGTGGAAACGTCTTCGCATAAGACATATCGTGTTGAAAACATACTGACAGACGAGCTTTAATTTAGAGGTGACTTAGCGCCTGCCTGATGGGTGGAAGTGCATTTCGGTTACGCTACAAAACGTTGGCTTCGCTTCGTAATTTGTTCTTCGCCTTGCACTTTGGGCTTTGTCATTCTGGGCTTTGCCTTTTAATTTGGGCTTCGCGTCTTAAATTTGGGGTTCATGTTTCAATCAAGGAGTTTGCTATGGTTCCACCCGATCGATGAGCTTTGCCAAAACGTAGGCTTTGTCTTGCCCTTTGGGATTAGCTCTCATAAGGCGTGGAAACGTAATTTTTGTTGAATTAACCTTTATTTTCCGCACTGGCTGAATCATGGGTCCACCCAATAGGCTTTGCCTTAGCATTTGGGCTTAGCTTTCATTTACATTGTTGCTTTATTTACCCGATTAGCTGGACCACGTTTCGCTTTTGCCCCAACATTTTTTTGGTGACTTAATTTATTTTCCAAAACCGACTTTTTCAACTTTTGACCTTAAGAATGTAATCCGCGGTGCACAAATTAGTCAGAAAAGAATACCATGTCAAGCCAGCCTGAAATTTCAGAAAATTTTGGATTACCCGCCGGCGCTCAAAACTGCGGGCATTTTTGCTTTTCTGAACTAGATATAAATGAATCTCTGAACGTTCAACATCCGCCACGAATTTGGATAAAAATCTCACTTCAGCAAAACCTCGTCCAAAAAGAGCTAATTTTTGGTCGTGAGGGTTCGAGACCCCTCTGTTGCATAAATTTGAGATAATTTTAACCAAACAATTATGGTTAATTGTCAATTGTACTGTATCGTACTGTATTGTACTGTACTGTCACTAACCAAAAAATTAACGATAAAAAAAATCTTACTCCTACGGTGTGGAAACGTGTCGGCTTTGAGGTACAGGCAAGACACATTTCGTGTTAAAAACATACCGGCAGACAAAAAACATTATTCAAGAGGGGATGTAAAATAAAATGCATAAAATGTTTCGGCTATGGGTAGTGTGTATTAGGTCACGGTTACGATAGTAGGTTCGTATCGGCTACCTTTATGGGTGTTATCAGGGTAGTCATTTTGTATCCGCAAAATACCTCGTTAGGCAGTAAGGGAATGAACAGCCAGTGACCGAGAATTATTAAGTCCTTGCCAATGTGCACCCGAAATTTACTTGTGATTCGCAATCGCATCCGTGGTCCACGGATGCGATGGGATCTCAATCTCATTTCGTGTAGATTGTAGATAGAACTGATGACATGACTTTGTCACTCGTCAACTAGCTCAGCCTCCATGGTGGTTGCTAATGGCTGTACCTATAGTCGAAAGGGAAAGGCGGTGACGGTTGCAGCTCTAGCCAACCATGGTCCTATTGGATTAGAATTTGAATAATGTCCTATGAGTATCGATCAGTTATCACGGCACTGTGATTTACTATTCACAACGTGCTGGTTACATGAGGATAGTATTTTTGTTCAATTCTCAAGGTTCATAGCAACACGTTCCAGTCACTGTCAGCTAAATGCACATTTTATGTCAGCTAGCTCCTAGAAGAATAACGCGGCTGTCTATTGCCTGCGATTGGTTATTTGACCTAGTCATTAGCATCGTACGATGTGCGATTGCTAGAAATACGTTTGCAGCTAAACGGTAAACCGAACTGGCGTTCATTTGAGTTGTGATTTGATCTCAGTCGCAGGTTGCGTGCGTGCATTTCTCGTTCTGTTACCTAGTAAGCCGTAATTGTTGTTAGCTGTAAGCCGTAAGCCAATATAATCAAAGAAAACCACCCCGCGTGCCAAACTTACCGCTGGTAAGATCATGGGGGTGATTGTGTAGAATTTTCGACGAATGTGTTCTTCGTTATCTACCTATACAAAACGAGTTCGATCACGTTAAATTGTCGAATGTATACTCGTTATGTAGGTAGATTACGAGTGACATCCTCTTCGACAATTTTATAAAAAAGCCCCTCATGTTTCATTTTGTTATTGTTATTTTATTCTCTAACAGCACCAAGTGCCAATAAAGAAGTTCTACTTATTGGTTGCTATTAGTTATAGTTATAATTTGTCTTACATTAAATGCGTCATACATAATATCAAATCAATAATATAAATATAATACCAATACCTACGTCACCGCACCTAAAATATTTTACAGTACTTTAGGTATAACAGTAATATAAAATGCCAGTCAGGAATAAATTTACCAATTAGAAAAATCTTTAGCGTGAATTTAAACTCCCTGTCAGGTTTAATTTTCATTTCGAATGGGAGTACAGCTCATGTTTCAGCTCTTGTTTCGTTTCTTGTGTCTAATCATTTCAAAACCACATTGATGCTTTGGTGCAGTTAACTGGTTTCTTATCAACAACTCGAGAGATTGTGCTTGCACTCCCATTTTGCGTAAAAAAGAACAGATTCATTGAGATGTAGACTGATAATATCTGACTCAGAACAAGAATACGCCCGGCCTGAGGCCAGCCACTGCCGGGCATTATGAGCTATAAAATAACTCCATTCGGAAAGAGGAGAGGGACTGAAATGTATCACACATCTTCTCATCTCTCTTGATAGTTTTTCGTCACACCTGCTGGAAAATACGATTTCGTTTGGCGGTTTCTCGCGTGATACATGCTATTGGCCGTGCTATTTGTATTTTCATAAGCTTTCCAGCCAAGATGGCCCTAGGGCCCTATGGATTTCTTGCACGTCATCTTGAGGACTGTCATATACTAAACACAGTTAACACCACGACTAAGATTGTGTATTTGTCCATTTTTTTTATATTTCTGTAGGTAGTTCCATGATAAGTTTTAATAATTAAACTTTCTTTTTTTGCGTACACGGCGGATAGACTATGTTCAGGTTGTAGTGTACACTTGTACAGGTAGGCTGTATGCATCTTTCATCTTGATGACCTCTAAGCCATTTGCCCTCAACCTTAACCTCGAGCGAACCGACACTATTGATTTGATTTTCTTTGCTATTTTTAACGGAAGGACACAAAGAGCTGGGAGTGTGAGGGCAGGCCGTGGCTGATGCTATCATTTGCTCGAAGTGAGGCTCTATCTCAATCTCACCAGTCAATATCATCGGAACTCGGAAGCCATGGTGCCCATAGTGCTGCTACCAGCTACCCGAGTGCTAACTCACCACAGAATGGAGATTAATTGTGCCACGTAGCTAGCTACCAGCTATCCGGCTGTACACTTATTTCCAAAATGCGTGTCGTGAGTCGTGACTTGTGAGTAAGACACAGTTTTCTCTTCGAACATGGCGCTTTGATCGAAGGTTTTCCAGACATTCTATTGTGTAACTAGCATATAGCCCCTTGGCTATCTATTGCAACTTACGCGATTTCACACACGCGCACGCCAGAATGACCAATTTGACAATAATTTCAAGGGATGCATTTATATCAAAATAAAAATCGGCTAATCAAAAAAGAAAAACAGACGTAGTACCAAGCCGACAGTTCGTGCACCGAATTGTATGTGGAACTTTTAAGTTACGACGTAGTGCACCAGCACGCACTCGTCAAGAATAAAGACGCAGCATAAACGTAAACAAAATAAAAACATCACCGACACGTATGTTGTGGACTGTAATTAAATGAAAATAACAATACAGTCACGGTAGCATAAGAGTCAGGAAGATTAACATTCTTGGGCAATCTCCACTGCTGCTAGTCCTTGAACCTGCCATTGAACTTACCATTCATTACCAGTCGTCTTTTAACTTTCAGGGCTGGTATTGAAAAAGACTATCTTAAAAACAGTTCACTCTAATGCTCCTTGTCACTAAGAAGTCATAAGGTATTTTTATATCTGCCGCTAATTAGTCGCTGCTGTTGGCAAACCGCAAGGGCAGCCGCAGTGCTAAGATAAGATCAAATTGATATTGGCCGCGCGTTTACGCTCAGAGTTCATTCATGCAAGTTCATATTTTTTGTTCTAGGTGGTTTTAGTTAGGTACCATTGGCTATGTAGCTGACTGGTTTTAATTAGCGATGCTTATATTATGCATAACCTCTAAGTTATCACACCATCTCATTTTCTCGTTCAAGCTCTCACATTGCTTCGTTTGTATTTCACTGATTATTTACAGTAAGCGTTGGTTCATGTATCAAATCTCGTTACCTTTCCTTACCATAAAAATGGTTATTTAGCTGTAAATCTGTGCCATATTGTCTCTCCAAGCTACCCTTTTACTTTTGACCTGAATGTTTGTTTATGAGGGTTGTAGTAGCAGGTCGTTTATACCGTGCAAACCTGTAACAGTTCAGTACCTATGTCACTTTAGTCACCTCACCAGGCACCGGCAGTCATAGCTTAGCCACTCGCTTTTCTACTTAACTGGAGTACCACTACAGTACGTACCTACTATCACATCACTTTATAGTTTACCCAAGTCCCTAAACACTTAAGGCTGGGGCTTGTATTTTTCGAATTTTTTTCAATTGTCATCTTTTGCACAAGTGAAGTTTGTTCTACACAATTCAGAAGATTGTCTAAACTCTAAAGTAATTAATTTGCCTTAGAAAGATGAAGAAAGAAGTAGGTAGACACTTACTTTCTTCACAACATACCAATTGAGTTTTTATGGTGGAACAAATCTCCTACCTGCTTGATAATTTGCCTGATAACTTAGCTTTTTTTTCTTGAATATAGCTAGGTACTTTACATCAAGTCGTCTTTTACTAAAATCTTAGTTAAATAAGATGTGGGTGAAATGCATTCCAAAACTGTTGGGCTGCTTCAGTTGTTGGCAGGTCGTTTAATAGGCACTTTTTTTTGTTGCAGAGAAGGTGGCAAGAACAAGAGAGCCGAATAGATCAGAATGTCGGCGAAAGCTATTCGGGAAGCGACAGGGAAGGACCTGATCAACAGGCAGCTGTCCAGTGGAACTGCCGCAGCCAAATGCCAGTTTGTCAGCATTGACGCGACTACCAAGTGGGATGCTCTGGAGGCAGCAAATCCTTGGCTCAGCTCAGAGGTACCAAGTTTCGTCTCGTTCACACCTTAACCTATCTAGTACCTAGTTCCTTGTACTAGTTTCTAGTACCTACCCTAGTTTTTACTGTACTAGTACCTACTTATTAGGTATGTACCTAGCACCTACCTACCTTATTTCATTCACACTTGCAAGCTAGTTGACTTTTTCAATTGGTTTCTAAGACAAACTGCACGATTTCAGAAACATCAATATGTAGTACAAATTACAATAATAGGAGTTACGACTTTTATTGTAGTACAGCTAAAATACTATTTGTACCAGATGTAATATGAAGAAATTTGATCAAATTACAGCATAAACATATAGAATGGCACTGTGATCTCATTAGTTGACAGGTCATACAATTAAAATTTTTGTGTGATCATCCTATCACATGCTCATTAGGCATAATATTGTTATTACCTACCTAGGGGTATTTTCAAAATTTATTTGTTGGACCAGCCATCCCATTGTATGCCAAAATATACAAGTGCAAATGTCATTGTAAACACATGCCTTAGAATGATGTCAGTAGGCCTGTAAGAGTTAATATTACGTAGGTTTAAAAAGGAGCTCTACCTAATATTTTGCTAAATTTTTTGTGTTTATTGTACTATGGACAGACTTAGTAATGGATAGGACAGAATCAGTACTTGGAAATTTGATCGGTAGTCATAAATCATAATGGGTAGTACCTGCCAGTGCATCTCACATTTGTAAAGCTGCCTCAGGTGTGTGACACACGGTACACCTACCTAGTACCGACCCATCGCATTTAGCTTGCTGATTTGGTGACATGCAATACCTACCCCCTCTATCTGTACTGCTACTACAAGTATGCAACTTGGGTTTCTCTGGATTCCCGACGTGACACTAATTCCCGTTGCCACCGGTTTCAGGCGCTGGTCGTGAAACCTGACCAGCTGATCAAGCGGCGTGGCAAGCTCGGTCTGATCAAGGTTAACACGAATCTGGCAGGCGCAAAAGCATGGATCGCTGAGCGCATGGGCAAGGATCAAATCGTCGGCAGAGCCAGCGGCAAACTACGAAATTTCATTATTGAACCATTCATTCCACATAATCCGGTAAGTTCCAAATGACACCTAATTTTAGGAGCAAAATCATTGGGGTGTTGACCAATTGCTAGTAAGTCGTGCAATTGAAGCTGCTTTAGTCATGTCCGTTTGAGTTCGAACTTCAAGGTGGTTCAAGATAAGAATTGGTATACATTCGTGTCGGTTTTCGCTTAAAGATCGCTTGAATTGAAAGTCAAGTCACTTTGAGAAATGACTTGGAGAACTCGAATTGCATAGAGATATTGGGGTAACTGGAAAAGTGGTTTGACTATTTGCTCACAACGATAGAATTTCAGCAGAACCAGATTTGGATTGCTCGGCAGATGCCAAAATAGAGTCATTTTTATTATTATGCAACGATTCTTTATGAACTATTCAAATTCTAGGTTTCACAGAAGCTAGTATGTTTTAATTAAACCTTTTACTACAGGAAACCCTTGTTAATCCAAAACTCCAGACCCCCACAAATATCAAATTGGATAGTGTGTGTTTGAATTATTTTCTAAACAAATATGTAATTTCAGTGGAATCTATTTAGCACGTTTTTGAAGAGACTGGGAGAAAAAATGTACCTACTATAGAGAAAAGTGTAGAGTCGAAATTTAAATGAAAACAAGGGTGACTGAACGATATCGCCGATACAATATTAATCAGACCCATATCGCGATATCGAGTGCTCATTTCAATCGGCAATATCTGTTAATCGTTTGCTTTCCGCGCTTCGTCTCTCGCTTACTGCCAAAAAAAAAACACGCAAAGTGTCTAGAGATCCCTATCAATGCATATCTGCCTGTAAATAATCACCAGTGGTGGACTACATCTTTCCGCAAACCTATGCTCTGACTGTACCAGAGCTCAACTAACACTGTTACCAATTGTCTTTCAAAAGAACAGAGCAGTGTGGCATTGCTTCTCACATATCAAAGTTAGTTTCCTGGCACCACACTGCACACACCTATTTAAGCTTGTATTGAATTAAAGTGGTCAGCCCTGAAATTAATGTGGTCTACAGCTGTTAAGAGGACTTAGCATAGAAGGTTTTTTAATAGGCTGCTAAATTACTAACCCTGATTAGACCGTTATATGTAGAGCTGTGCGGTTTTTTCATTCTTGAGATGATAGTGTAATAATGCCTGGCCACTTTTTTAAATTTCAAAAATTGGAACTTTTTAAATTTTAAAATAAGGGTCGAAAATAGGGTATTTTTTATGATGTGGACAATAAATCTGATGCGTATCAAGAAAATTTGGAGAAGTAGCCAGGAAAGCTGAATTCATTAAGAACACGATGCAATTTTCCCCGTTGCTGTATCTTAAAAAACAGCTTTAGGAGGAGTAATTTCGTGTACCGCTTGTACGCCACTTTTTGGGGCCAATTTCAATGCAAAATATTGCAAGTAGTTCAAGCTAATTCCGTAATGCACTACACCGGCGAGTTTATCACCCTGCTCTCTCTCTCTCTCTCTCTCTCTATTCGCGTTTATCAGTCCTAACAGATGGCGCCACTGAGAGTCAAGATGTCGGGCAGAGCGAGTGGTCGTTCATAGGCCGTGCGTAGTGGCCATTGAAAACGTGTGCGATAGTTACTGTTTTGTTCTCTTTGGTTTTTAATTTCAATAATGTTCGAGCCTGCACTTGAAATTTTTGAGATCTTCAAATATGTTGGTGGAGGTGAACGGCTATTTGTGGAAGGTACGGCCTTATTGCGCTGTCTATTCTTCGGGAAGCTGTCACTACGTGAACAGCCTGCAGCTCAAATAGCGCTTCAGCCGATTATTTCTTGGATGTTATTGTTGTCGGTCCCGTCTTCTCCGAGGGTTTCCGTGTTTACGAAACATCCTTCAGAACATGTTTTGATATTGAGAATGGTTTATTAGTTTCAGGATTCCACCTCGATCGGACAGAGGTTGACAGCACATACGCATTGAGACATACCTGTTTATTTCGGACAAAAGCTGGACTTTATTATTTCTTCCTGCTGCTCTTAAATTTCGGGCGTAATTACCCGTTTCTTGCTTTTTGGTAAGAACTCGGTCATAGACCCTGGTTGGTAGCTTACAGGAGGGAACGGCTGTCTTCTTTAACCTCCTTTTTTTAACTGTAGCAGCTAAAACATAACAACCTTGTCAGTGACATAGTCAAATTTCTGAGTTAATTGTTACTATATGCATACAAGAATACTTACTAAAAAAAAAGAAATCCCCTTCTGTGA
>QKMV01001114.1:0-17568 GCA_003287335.1 Lednia tumana
TTAAGGTTTAAGGTTTCAGTTAAAAGTTTAAGGTTAATTACAGTTTTAAAAACCTTCTATGCTAAGCACTCTTAAAGATCCCCAACAAGAGATGCTATCATTTAGTTAAAAAAAGAAATGTTGTTTGCGTGAGGGCAAAATTTCAAAATTGATTAATATGTACTTTGCTGCAATAACTAGATACTATCTCCAGCATAAAATGTTTCCTTCAGATACAAGAAATAATATGATTTTAATTTTATTGGTAATGGTCAATGGATAATCATTCTCACAAGTTTTAGCTTTATTAACAGCACCATACATATGCAGCTCCGTTCATAATGCCTTTTCAATTGTTCATCTTAAACTAATTGCCAATACCAAGTAGTACATTTATAGGTAGCTACCTGTATAATAAGTATGTAATTTTAATCTGGCAAAGGGCAATCACTTTTAAGTTTTAACCCTAACAGGATACTTAAATAGCGCACCATATTTTTTCAACCTTTCAACCCTTATTATTTCCGTTTACATAGTTAGTTTCTTGAATATGTCCATCCCACAATTTTGCTAGACTGTTTTGTAGCATTGGCCAAGACGCGTAAAACTGATGTACGTATTTTTGTGTCTCCTTCACAGCCCCAGACAGTAAAAATGGCCCTTGTGAGTATTATTTATTTACTTATTTCTCATCATTCGTGTGCTTTAGGTTTTTGCTGCCTGCTTGCCATGTTGTGATGTGAGTTTGCGCTAGTCAGTTGTGGCATGGCATTTTCTGTCTGGCTGAATTGTTTTACTGTTAGTTGCATTTGCCAGGGCGATCAGATCTAGAACAGTTGGCAAAGAAAATGTGGTGGAATTATGTTGTAAATTTATGTTCACCGGGCTTCATCACATTTGAATGAGTAATTTTACTGTACTGGTGAAAATGCATCATCTTTTTGTATATCTCCCCGACAATTGATACATTCTGACAAAACAGGTTCCTCTGAAATGCCACATATGTAAAATCAATAGGATCAATTACCTATTGTAGAAGTTATATAGGCCTTTGTTCAATATTTTGAATGTATCTTTATTGTGAACTTTCCACCCTCCACATAAAATGGTAGTGCAGTTTCAAATTTTAATACAATTTTTTGACTAACGGCAACTAATCTTTTGTACAGATAACATTGCTGTTATTTTGCTTACTCATTAATCATTATATTATCATTAATATTATGTGTTTTTTTTTAGGTCTTGTAAATAATGTTGTATATCTACTTCTCTTTGTTCTTATTCATCATGTTGGTGTCTTCGTGCTGTACTGTTAATTTCATTTTTTGGTTTTGCAAGTTTCATCGGTGCATTTTCCATCGTCTTCTACCTTTGTTTGTTTATCGTAGACGACATAATGCTTCATCGCCATATCATTGCATTTTTAGTTACTTTTTTTGGGTCCCAGTTTGGTTTCGCTCAGAATTTCTATTTTGCAATTAATTAATGTTAAATAATAGCGACTACCAAATTTCCTGCTGCAAATTATTAAAGTATATTGTTTTGGGCATAACTGCTTGAATAAACTTCAACCTTGCAATTTTATCATCAGCAGCTTAAGCTTGACTTGCAGCTTACCTATATATTAATTATGAATTAAGTAATAACTTTTTCTGGCATGGTAAAATGTAGTGATTTGAGTACAAATTTAAAATTAATGTTCCCAAATCTTTTTAAGTACTAAATTAGTCATTCTTCAAGTTCTAGCATGGAAACGTAGACAAAAACTTGTAATTTACAAGAAATTGAATTGCATCACGCCCATTCACGCATGATTAAATAGGTTAAAAATATTGACACCGACTCATAATAGACTGTTAATTCCAGGCGTGATCTACGTAGTGGATGAGCTGGACTACGAGGAGAAGAAGCAGTACGAGTTGACAATTCGTGCAACAGACAGTGTGTCCGGTGTCTATGCCGAGGTCCTCGTCAGCATCCTCGTTCAGGACGTCAACGACTGCCCCCCAGAATTCACGGCCGATGCGTACAACATTTCCGTTTCGGAAGCTGCTCCTTTCAGCACGTCTGTCCTCAAAGTCTTTGCCAAGGATAATGACACCGGTTAGTTAGATAATCTTCAAATAACAACACAAATTCTAGTTGCATATTATGACAGAAGAATGTAAACCCTGTTTTACATGGTCAAATTTTTCATCCAAGTTGTTTGACACAATTTACTTCCACCGATTGCAACATATTGTAACAATAAAAACAGAAATTGTGTCAAAGAAATTGAATGAAAATTTAGGCCATGTAAAACAGGCTCAAGCTTGGCTGAAAACAGTGGTTGAAAATAACTTAAACACTGAAACTTTATGATTAATTTTTTGTTTAAAATTCTTTCAAATCGTGCTGATCTCGGAATCTTAGCACTTATTTTTTGTGTTTGTCAAGGTGTTAGTTTTCTCTGACAATATACTAATACATTTTTGTCTTTTATTAAATATAATTCTCTAGGTATCAACGCTATGGTAAAATACGCAATACAAAACGACGCTGGAAACTCCACCGATTACTTCCACATTGACCCTGAAGATGGCTCTATCTACCTCAAGCGTTCTCTCGATCATGAGCTCCACGACTCGCATCATTTTACTGTCGTTGCCATCGACTCTGGAGTACCTAGTCTTTCCAGCACTGCCCATGTTTGGGTCACAGGTATGTTTCCTGTTTGTAGCTAGATTTTGAATGGAATTTCTGCATCTGCATAGATTTTAAAAAAAGCTACTGTCCATTCTCATTTGTTTCTCGTAATCCAGAAATCGGTCGAGTGCTTAAAAAATCATCTTATTTATTTTACGCTTCCTTTCATTTCGCAGTTCTTGACATGAACGACAACCCCCCGAAGTTTGAGCAACTCTCCTACACGTGCTTTCTATCAGAGCACGCTCAGCGCGGCCAATTCGTTACTGTGGTGAGCGCAAACGATCCCGATTTGGTCGACCACGAACACCTCAGCTACACCATTGTCGGCGGCAACGAACAACAGACATTCTCCATTGCTCCGACCACAGGAATTATCACTTTGATCAACATGCACAATTTCGCTGAACGGCCTTCCAACATGCTCAACATTTCTGTCACCGACGGTGTTTATACAAGTTTCACACGAGTAAAAATAGAAATTTTACCGGCAAATCGAAACAACCCAGCATTCACCAAGCTTCAGACTGAAGTTAAAGTGGCTGAGAATCAAATTGGGAACGTTTTAGTTGCAAAAGTCATGGCTGTTGATAAAGATTTTGGGGAATATGGTGATGTGACCTATTCGGTTCAGTCAGAACTTTTGAGGGAGACTTTTGACATCAATAAGAGGACTGGTGAGATAATTGCTAAGAAGAAAATGGACAGGGAAACGAAGAAAATGTACGAGATCCCTGTTATGGCTACTGATGGTGGCGGTAGATCAGGCTTTATGACTGTCAAGGTAAAAGTCAGCGATATGAATGACAACGTACCTGAATTCCTTCTCCGAGAATACAAAGCAACAATACAGAACAACATGACCATCAACTCTGGATTTCTAAAGGTATTTATTCTCTTAGTTGTCTTCCATCTTGAATCTGATGGTGCTAGAAAAAATGTACGTACTGATAAATATTTCTTCTTCAGGTCAAAGCCATGGATTTGGACGAAGATAAATCAGCGGATATAGAGTACTCAATATATGAAACAAAAACTTCTGGAGTGAAAGAACTGTTTGGAATAAATCATCAATCTGGCTCAATTTATCTTTTGAAAAGTGCAGTGCCTTGGGGTAAGCAAAACAGATGATAAAGTACCCTTTCTACACATTTATTGTATTTAAACAAATTTTTCTTACTAAAACAGCTATTAAATGTAACTAATGACAAGTCACGACACATTCTTACATCCACAGAGAACCAAGTCTTCCAGTTCTTCGTGCAAGCCCAGGATCTGGGTACCCCAAGCCTACATTCCACTGTGCCTGTAGACATATACATTATCGGCTCGCAGGACATAGCGCCAATGTTTGAGCGCAGAGACGACAAGTTCTTTATCTCGGAAAACTCTCCTCCTGGCACAATCATCACTCGGCTTAAAACAGTGACAAACACTTCTGTGCGCTTCCGGATTGTCTCGGGCAGTGAGGACACTCCCCTTTTTACAGTCGACTCTCAGGGACAACTGTCATTGGCTAAAAGTCTGGATAGAGAAGCGAAAGACAGCCACTTGATTGGTGTGCTCGCAGAGACAGACTCTAGTCCCCCGTTGACTGCATTGACCGAAGTTCTTCTCAAGGTGTTGGATGAAAATGATCACGTTCCTGAGTTCGATAGCAGTCCTTACAGCATTGTGTTGGCAGAAAACGTTGAAGAAGGATCATCCATACTGAGAGGTAAACCTACAGCTTTAGCTATGGTTCTCTTCTTTTACAGACAATCATAAATAATTAAGAACACACATTTGGCAATGTTAATTATTAGACAAAGAAGAGGGTATTGTTCTTTGGCCAATGGTAATTATTCTGAGAAGTTTGTCGGCTTCATAGTAAAGCCGGTATGACAATAGAGACTTGAGTGATACCTATTTTAAATTCTAATTATTGGTTGTTGTGGGAATGATATCCTGTGATTGATACCTATGCAAGGTTATTTATTTCGATTAACCGCTAAGAAGTATCTGTGCTAATAGTTATTTATTGCTCAAACAAAATTAACACTGTCCCTCTCAGTTGTGGCTCACGACGAAGACCAAGGCAGCAACGGAGAGGTACGCTACTCTTTCGGTACGGACATCGGTGAGCTGGCCAATGTCTTTGCGGTGGATGCCTATACCGGCTGGATAACAACCTTGGTTCAACTTGACAAGGAAAAGCAAGGAGAGTTCAACTTTCAAGTAGTGGCCACTGACAACGGCACCCCGAAACACTTTGCTCGTACCAGTGTGTTCATCAAGTTGATAGACTACAACGACAATCCTCCGGTAAGAAGTTTTCGAGTGATTTCATCCCTACTGTCATCTTAATTCTTTGACATCACATTGATCCCTAAAAAGTTGTGGTAGAAAAGGTTGTTGGAATTTTGCTCTGGTGTTTCCCTGCCTTAGCAACCAGACCTGTCATTTTCTAGCATGTACCGACAACACCTTTGCTTTTTAATCTTCACAGCTTATAACTTAACAGTTTGAGATAAATACCTTCTAAGCCAGTTATTTTCCATTCTATCAAATTTTCAAGTTGGCTCCTCTGGTCATTGTCATTTTCTTGTTGTTATGCTAAAAACTTTAAAATCACAGTTAATTGCCAAACTATGAATGGAGCTTTAAGGAAAGTCCCTCCTAATACCTCCTCTAATTCTAGGTGTTCACCAAAGCTCGCTACGACTCAGCAGTGAATGAAGACGCTTTGCCAGGAACTGTCATAGTTCAGCTTTCCACCACTGACAAAGACCCAGACTTGGTTTCACCGGTCGAGTTCTACATCACTGGCGGCGACTCACGAGCACAGTTCCAGATCCGGCAAACTGGAGAAGTCTATGTGGCCAAACAGCTAGACCGCGAGACTGTGGATCGATATGTACTCGATGTCACTGCCACGGATGGGAAGTTCATTGCATTGACTCAAGTTGTCATCGAGATCCTTGATGCTAATGGTGCGTGGT
This sequence comes from Lednia tumana, assembly GCA_003287335.1. Classification (NCBI taxonomy): domain Eukaryota; kingdom Metazoa; phylum Arthropoda; class Insecta; order Plecoptera; family Nemouridae; genus Lednia; species Lednia tumana. The sequence continues at coordinate 5,646 of QKMV01001114.1, forward strand.
GCTTCTTGTAGCACTTGCTGAATATTATATAAAAATTTGAACAGAAACTCCATTGGGATTGAGCAACCTGACTAGTGAATATCTGAGTTGGAGTCCCAGTTTGGACTCTACTTTCAATTTTCTCATAAACTTTAATTTCAATGTACTTCAGTTATCATGGTCTAAACCTGCGGTCTTTTTCAGATAACCCACCCTATTGCCTGAAGTACCGTTACCGGGAGGTCCTCTCTGAAGGAATCCACCCAGGTAGCTTTGTGCTGAGTGTCCTGGCATCTGACCGCGATGAGGAGACCAACGCCAACTTGCGATTCTACCTCACAGGAGAAGGTTCTGACAAATTCCTGCTCGACAAAGCTCTTGGTAAGTGCTGATATTGACATTTTGTATCGGGAAGTATGGTATTGGCAAGATAGTGTTGTCGTAAGTTTTCATAGCTGGATGATGCTGATAGTGATTTAACAGAAATTTTCTAATGTTTGATCTTCTGAGTTGTCTGGACATTTTTCCACATCCATTCCATTTGTAGGATTGAACTGTTCAAACCTTAAATCTAGTAAATATTAAAAGCCAAACTTTTCGGAACCAAATGCGAGAGTTTTTGATCGAGCAAAATTAAATGTTGAATATCGTAGTATGCAAATAATGCTCTTGTATTTGCATTCAACTGAACTATTTATCATTTGTTCAAATCAATGTGCCGTGAATTATACATTATTAGTAATTTTTATCAATTTAAATCTTTAAAAAAAATTGCTCATCTCACGCTTACAAAAATTACTAAAGCTGCAGTTTAACATTTAAACCTGTGACATAAAACCTAGTTCAAAGTCCTTTCCAGGGTCATAATCCCCCCAGAGCATAAAATATTTTCAGAGCATTGACATTAAATCACAGTCTTCACAAATAAGGAACACTTCAAAAAATTAAATGTAAATGGACAAAATAAATGAAAACCAAAACATAAATATGAAGGTCAATAACAATATGACATCACAGCAATTACAAAAAATTAAAATTAATCCAAATTTGTTTTTTTTTAATTTTTACTGTTTCAATAAAACGAATCTAATACAAGCTTCTGGTTGCGTAGGCCACTTGAAGACGGCGCGTGACTTGGACCGCGAGGAGCAGTCCCGCTACCAGCTGACTGCCCACGTGCAGGACCGAGACCGGCCCGGCTGGGAATGCTCGTCGCAGATCGAGCTACTCATCTCTGATCTGAACGACAACGCACCCGACTTCTCCATGGACACGTACAGCGCCATGCTGCCTGAGGACGCAGAAGTGGGCACACTCGTTGCCAAAGTTCACGCCACCGACAGGGATATCGGTAAGTTGCTGGGATAGACGGCTGTTTATAAGTTATAAACGTTTTGAATCTACTAAGCTGTAAGAGGGCTTGGAAAAAAGTACTTGGGTAGTTTCTTAGTTCTTTATGGGCAGAGTAGGATAAGGATGATGAAGTGTCACTGCCACTTGAAAATTTAAATTGAAAATATTGACTTTTGAACTATTGAATATATTGAATATTATATTGAAAATTGAACACAAACTGGAATTTAGAAGTTGCAGATGAAATGTATTCCTGCTATAAATTTTAAAGCACCTATATTATCTGTGTGTGTATTTCTTGAACGGAGTCTCTACTTTGCGCTTTCTATTCATTTCAGGAATTAATCGCAAGATAAAGTACTCCTTGGTGGATTCATCCAACGGACACTTCAAGATCGCCACGGACAGTGGAATAGTGACGTTAGCAAAAGCATTGGACCGAGAAACAAGATCCATGTACAATCTCTCTGTTCAAGCAACCGATCAAGGAACACCTCAAATGGCCAAAGTAGCATCGCTAAATGTTCTCGTACTCGATATCAACGACAATCCACCTGAATTTGACTCCAAATACTACTATGCCATTGTTCCCGAAATCAATTCCATCGGCACTGAAGTAGTTCGCGTTTTGGCCACTTCCAAAGATACGGGAATCAATGCTGAAGTGACCTATTCAATAGTTGGAGGCAATGAACACAAGAAGTTCACGATGCACGGAAAATCTGGTGTGATTTCCATCTCGGAGCAGCTTGACTTTGAGAGGGCGCGAGATTACTTTTTGACAGTTCAAGCTGTTGACGGGGGAACTCCTCCTTTGAGTAATCATGCCACGGTGAATATCACGGTGATAGACAGCAACGACAATGCACCCATCTTCAACCAAGTCTCCTACAGTGCTACAATCAGGGAGGATGCTCAAATCGGCGACAAGATCTTGCAGGTAAGGCTGAACGGCATAGCCCAGAAGGTTATTTTAAGAGGTTTTGTTCAATTCATATATTCAAAGCTGTGATTTAACATTAGTTAATAATGAATACAATACCCTTATTTGGAAAGGGTTTTGAACTGTGTGGTCTATTTATAATTATAATAATATGTTGTCATGAGTCATGGCTACAATCTCATTTGGAAGTTCTCTGTCTGTGGTAAGTTGTAATGCGAGCAATTTATTTTTGTCATAGGTATTGGCAAATGATCTGGATAGTGGCGTGAATGGCAAGGTGTCCTACTTCATTCAAAAAGGTGACCGCCAAAAGCAATTCTACATCGATGAGAAGTCTGGCTACATTTCTGTTGCTGGCAAACTCGACCGAGAAATGACTTCCAGCTACGTTCTAGAAGTCCACGCTCGTGACAACGGTTTACCAACTCTTTCTAACTCTGTCAATGTCAATGTTGAGATATCCGACGCAAACGACAATCCACCCGTGTTCTCACAAGCTAACTACACTGCCATTGTCCAAGAAGACAAACCGTTGGGCTTCCCAGTGCTTAAGTTCATCGTCACAGACGTTGACGCAACGCCAAATGCCGCTCCTTACACTTTCGACATCCGCTCGGGCAACGAAGGTTCATCGTTCAGCTTGGGCGAAGATGGGATATTGAAAACGGCAACCAAATTCAAGCACAAAATCAAAGACAAATATCTTTTGCACATTAGGGTGTTTGATAACGGCACTCCACCGCTATATTCAGACACTTGGGTCATCATCAAAGTCATCGAGGAATCCCAGTACCCACCAACAATTACACCTTTAGAGATTAATATAAATTCATTCAAGGATGAATTTCCTGGAGGGATACTTGGCAGAATTCATGCTTCAGATCAAGACCAATATGACACTCTTTCATATGCCCTCATGTACACAGCTACTGGGGGGCCAGTTCAAAATGCAGCCACAGATCTTTTTGAAATCGACAAGAACGACGGAACTCTCATAGCTTTACCGCGACTTGACGTAGGGGAATATAAGATCAACGTTTCCGTCAGTGATGGGAAATTCTCCTCATTCGCAACAGTAAAAGTGAACGTGGAGTTAATTTCCGAAGAGATGTTGGCAAATTCGGTGATCATACGCTTCAGAGACATCAGTCCGTTAGACTTTGTTTTGAGTCATCGTAAAGGTTTCGTGAGAGCTGTAAGAAACTCGCTAAGTGCTCGATTGAAAGATGTGATCATAATCAGTGTTCAATCCACATCAGCAAAGCCTTCGAAGAAGAAGAAAGGCCGTTCCGTGAGGCAACTCCCGAACGCCAACGACCTAGACGTTCTGTTTGCCGTACGTGCCACCAACGCAATGACGCCTGGCCCAAATTTCTACACATCCGAAATCGTTCGCCAAAAAATCGGTGACAACCTAGAAGATATTGAAATATCGACGGCACTTGTTGTGGAAGAGATCATTAGAGAGAAATGCACTCCGAGTTACTGCACATACGGGGAATGTGAAGACCGAATAAAGTTAACTCCGGGAATGATAACACCGATCGCAACTGACGTGACCAGCTTTGTTTCCCCGCACCATCAGCATAAAGTAATGTGTGACTGCAAAGAAGGTTACGCTGGGGACCGATGCGATATGATTGTCAACGAATGCGCTCGAGAACCTTGTCCTGCGTTCAAGGAATGCTTCCCGGATGCTTCGGTACAAGGCTACTCGTGTCAGTGTCCGGAAGGATTCGCAGGGATCGCGTGTGAGATCGACATATCGCGGTGTCAAGATGAGAGTTGCTACATTCCGCGGAATCCCGTGTCGTTCAGCGGAAAGAGTTACGCACAATATCGGGTGGAGAAAAGCGCTACTAAGAAAACGTTTGAAGATCAACTTAGCTTGTCGCTGAAGATTAGGACCATGCAGCCGACTGGGAATCTCATGTATGCTGCAGGACAGATCGACTACAGCATCTTAGAGGTGAATACATCATTTGGCTATCTATTTTATTGCAGCTCAGTTTATTTTCTGTTATATGCTGGTAATTGCTGCAAAATAACTGCACCCTGCCAGCTATAAAATGTAAGTGAATTTATTTAATTTCATCAAGAAATCAAACTAAATATTAGTAATGCTATCAAAACTAATTGTAATGCCTAACGCAAATCTACCGATTTTTTAATTTTAATAAATGATCAAAATTCTTTGGTATTTGGAAAGTATGAACTCTACAATTTTCAAAAATAAGCCAAGTGATGTTACAGTATTTCATCTTGTGTCAAAACAAGTTAATCTCAATGCAGTCTTAGCTCTCGACATATGAAATCAAATTTGTATACCACCATCTCTACTGATACAGACCGATATAGTCGATATCTAGGCTGGAGTCCCACTCCAGCTGCTCACTTTATTCTGAAATTGAAACACATGCATCTAAAACTTCTTGCGAATTTGCTCTGATAATTTACTTTCATAATGTTTGAGACATGTTGGCACGTCCACCATATAGTAGTTGTAGATTGGGGCGTATTAACACGTCCGAAACATTGTGAAAATAAATTATGAAAAGCCAGAGAAAACCCGTGGAACAAATTTAATTTAAATTTATTCCCTAGCGACTTTGAAATCCATCATTTTAACAAGCATTCCTCTGCCTCGGGACAGATTGTGAATGGCGTGGTGCAGTACCGCTACGACCTCGGCAGCGGCGAGGGTTTGGTGCGAGTGGGAAGCGTTTACTTGAGCGACGGCCAATGGCACGACGTCCGCCTGGAACGCTACAACAACGTCGCAAACGTCACGGTGGACGGGAAGCATGTTGCACACGGGGCAGCCCCTGGCGTTAACGACATCCTCAATTTGCAGTCCGATGACCTTTACCTAGGTGAGTAGGCATTGATAGTCAGCAACAAACTTGTAACTAGGTCAAACCAGGTCCTTCATAAAGCCTTCTTTGTTTCCGGAGATGCACTGGCTTATTGGTAATTGGGCACAAAAGAGAGTATTTGTTAAAGGTATAGATTATTTATTTAGCTTATTTTCTAGTTAGATTCTAATTCTTGTATTGAACAGATTAGTCAGCTGCCACTGACCACTATTTTTTAAGGTACCTATTTTGTACGAAAAATTGTTTCAACTTAATCATTATTGTAGGTAATATTGAAGGGAGGGAAAGGTATGGAAAATATGTATCGGAACCAAAAACTTAAGGGGTCTAACGTCAAACGATTCGAAGGTTTCCTGCTAGTTTTATCGAAATAAGAGTAGGCATTTGGCCTGTAAAGTGCAATGTGCAAACCCCCTATTTTTTTAAAACGTGTATTTGCCTCATTCACTACACAAATTACCTTGGTAATTGAGAGGTTACAGATTCGAAACCCAGTTACTGTCCAGATTTTTCCTGCTTTGCTTCCCTCCAATCTAACAATTCCTGGAGTCCCAATCTAGAAAGCCTCAATTCCTAGTGATGTATTGCTGTTATACTGATATTACTCTGGCACTTAACCCTCGTCCGAGTTTCTTCATGCTCAAATCTACTGCTGTACTGGGTATTTTCATCACATCACAAGGTTTTACAAAAATGGTATAGGAAAAAACCAGCAGGCATATCAATCTGATTGTAAGTTAATTTTATTTCAATCCTTTGCTCCTAGGCTAGCACAAAAAATCACATCTTTGTGATCAAGTCTGTCTTCCAGTAAAAATTGAGAAGGCGCACAGAATTCGAAACACAGACCGTGTTAACGTGCTTGTACTAGATAATTATTAGTGTTAATAAGTGTTGATGCCACTTCGTTGACCATGTACATGCATAGAGTTACGTAATCAAATGATTTTCCGTTAACCCTCGAACGCGATCTCTCCAGGAGCGGAAGTACGGCAACACCCTGCAATCCTGGGCTTTGAGGACATCCAGCGCGGCTTCTCGGGCTGCATGGATGACGTGCGCATCGGCCACATCTCGGTGCCGTTACACATGAGCGGCGCCGGTGGCATCGCTGCACTCAAACGCTTCGCCAACGTGGAGTTCAGCTGCGATGCGAGTCTCATGGCGCAGCCCGGACCCTGCGGTTCTCAGCCCTGCCAGAACGGTGGCACCTGCAAGGTGAGCACCAACAAGCACCTGCAATCGGCAAATACAGATAGGCGGAGCTCTCTTCCGATTCTTGCACTTTTAGTCAGCTTTGATTGTCCTGGACAGACAATCAGCACAGTCATTCGTCCATCTGCTCACATTTCATTCCCATGCTGTCTTCACTATTTGATTGCTTAGCTTTGACTTAGACTGCTTAGCATTGTCTAGCTGGTAGTCAAAAGTGAAGTCTTTGCTTGCTATGCTCATCCAATAACACTTTTTGGTTTGTTTGTTAGGAGTCCGAGGGCGACACGTTCAAGTGCATCTGCCACACAAGGTTTGTTGGCCAGATGTGTGAGATCGACAAGGACCCGTGCGCAAGCTCTCCATGCCTCTACGACGGCCGCTGCCGCCCCGCCAGTATCAAGGGTGACTTCGTTTGCGAGTGCGAGCCCACACTATCGGGCAAACGATGCGAGTTTGGCCGCTTCTGCCGACCGAACCCTTGCCGAAACGACGGCGTCTGCGAAGAAGGCGATACCGGACCGATCTGCAAGTGCCGAAACTACACCGGGGAATTGTGCAACGTGGATGTAGACGAGTGTGAAGGTGGAAGCGGGCCGTGTCTTAACGGAGGACTTTGCATCAACGAGCCTGGAAGTTATCGGTGCGTTTGTCCGCCCAACTCGACTGGGCGGTTTTGTGATAACGTTTTGGGAACGGCGGCACGCATAACGAACATTAGTTGGGAGGAGTTGGGGGTGATCATTGTGGTTATCGTTGTGATAATTTTGTTGATTGTATTTATCGTGTTCATGTGCCGACGTTTTCGTAAACGGAGGCTGAGAGACCGTTCGAACAATATCGTTAACGGCACGAGGAAGGACATTGTATTGAATTCGTCGCGGCCAAACGATTACGACTTCAAGCGTGCATCAAAGCTCAGCAATCTTGAAGTGACTCAGGTAAATGAAAGCAAATCATTACAAGTACGCACTCCTAATATGTGTGTTACGCATATTTCTTTTAGCCGATTTATTTAAATTTACACTTCACTGTTTTCTAGTGCATGTTTGAGATGACAAAATGGACAAAATTTCAGAGCATCGTTTTCTTTTCCTTAAGTGCACGAACAAAATGATTTTTATGTGAGATTGCATCCCAACTTTCCATTTCTTGCTGGACATACTAATTACTGGAAATGCTTCAGAAACAATGGATAGAGCTGTTGCGAACTGTAACAAATTTATCAAGTGGGATGCATTTTATTCGTCTGCTCTATTCCTTCACCCTTTATTATTGACCTTTATTCTGTGGCGTCTCCATTAATGTAGAACAATTTTAAGAGTCTGTGGCCATTGAAGAAACCAAGAATAGATAACATTTTTTGCCATAGAATGCTGAAATCTTTCAGAGCTGATCGATAGGGAATTCTAAATCAAAAGATTTATGGTTTCAGTTCTCTTTGTTGCTAGTTTTCGTTTTGTTTTTGTTTTGCTCTCGATTCACATGGTTTAGCTGTGGTGCTTAGTGTGCCTCTATATAAAAATTTAAGAGTTATTATTTTGACAAGGAATAAACATTTAAAGCCAATTACACGGCTAGTAATAATGTTAAGAATATTAAAATCACTTAAAAAATACCTGCTTACTCAGTAGTAAGTAGTATGCAGGTATTTTTTAAGTGATTTTAATATTCTTAAAGTTATTATTTTCTTCTTTGAATATCTTCACAACCATCTTGCGAGTGCCTGAAGATGGGCTTCTGAAACATTGTGCAAAAAACAGAGCAAAGCCGTTAATCGTTAAAATCTTTCACAGTGCCATTAAAAATATTGACGTTCTTGAGTAATTTATACCTGGCTCTAGTTGGAAAATTAAGTAAAAATCGATCACCATCAGTCGTTTTATACCTATTATAAAAATATTTTGACTATGTTTAATCATGATGTCAGTCTAATAACATCAGCTGGCCAGTCAGGTGATAATAAATCATCACAAACACTCTTTTTTGTGGGTAGAAAAAGACAGCTTTATCATGACAAGGATTAAACATTAAAAGCCATGTACACAGCTACATAGTTATAATTTTTGAAGTGATTTGAATATTCTTAAAACAGCTTTATCATGTTGTGGATTGCAAATAGTAAGTCATGCCCAGCTTGAATTTATTTATCTATCAAGTACATTGGTCAATTTAACGTGATCTTACTCGTTTTGTAGATACATAATAGTGACATCTTTGTCAACAAGCTAACACAAAATGCAACTCTTTTCAAATCCAGATTGCAGTATCTGTATTATTGATGGGCAGAGAATTCTTTCTGGAACACAAACTTGATTTTACCTCGCTGCTGTTTACTTTTTTGGTGAAGTTAAGTCAGTTATAAAAGGAGAAAATTTTCTAAATTTGAGCTAGTTCTTAAAATGCATAGCAATATCATAATTTAGTAAATGCCTACTTGATACTTAATCACATCTAATAGAAAGCTCGGCTTGATATTGAAACCCTGGCAATAGTCTTATCTCAAGTATTAAATGATGTCATCATTTTGTATGGAAGAAAGCAAGGTATTTTAGAGCAGTAAAAAATATGCCAATTTTTTTTTCTAAATTAGGTCGGTTTATTGGCACCGTAGAAAGAAACAGTGAAAAGTAAAGATTTTCTCGTATTAAGCAGAATGCAACAATGAAATAAAAAAGTGAGAGGAGGATTGCCTACTGGCCCCTAGGAAATGTTTAAGTAAAATTTTACCCCTTCCAAAGCGAGTCCCCTGGAAACCATGAACCCAAAGAACCCCCAAGTTTGAGTCGGCGGCATGTTCTTGTCTTGCAGGGACCCCCCCAGTGTCCCCCCCGGCCCGCGTCGTACACCCCGAGCTCGAATAACGAGCCGTCGTCGCAGTACGCAGCCACAGTTCTCAACAACCTGGACACGTTGCGGAGCTACGGCTCTGCCGGCGACGAGCTCGAGAACTTCCCGCCCGACTATGTGCGCAACTTGAACCGCAGCACGCCGGTGCCCCCGCCCAATCCCGTGCTCTCGGCCAATGACAGCGACAGCCTGCACAAGTCGCACTGGGCCGACGGCACTGAGAACGCCGCCTACACTGATTCGAATAAGATCAAGAACGGTGAGTTGTTTGTAGGAACTAAGGGAGCGATTTGGCCACAGGGATTTTGCGTCGCCTTCCTTCTTTCTCCTCACCCCAGAATTTATTTTTGTGTATTTAGTATCTTTTATTTAATTAGAGTCTTGTGGCTGCTGGTTTGTTGTGTTCGATCTTTATGTTTTTAGTAAGTTACTTTTTAGATTAGTGTTTATAGCTGTGAGCCTGTGTACGATGTCAACGTGTGACATGATTGGTTTTTTTTAGCTGTGTAGGATTTGCGATGTGATTAGATATTTTTAGTCAACACACTATCGTATGCCTTGACTTGACCGTATTGAATGTGTAGGAAATTGAATCGAAGCATGCTTGCGCTCTCTTCCGAGATCTCTAGCTGGGCATCTTCGTTTCAGACCTGAAACGATCCACTCTCCCAGACCTCTCCCGATCTCAGCCCCAGCCGGGCAAGATGGGTCGTGGCGGAACTTCGGTCACTTCCATCAGCTCCATCGACGAGGATCCTCGGCTTGTTGGAGGTGAGGACTCTTTAAATATTGAAGGAAACCACTTCAGAGCAAATATAAAATAGGGCTGCTGTCTCCCATCCCCCAGCCCCAAGACCCCTTACTATTAGACCTCTACCAAGTTAGTAAATGCAGTGAAAGCACATTAGCATTGCATTCAAGAAGTCTCCGAGTCAATCTGATTGACCAACTATTCTGGCTGGGAATACTGTGATTTTCGTTGGGCATTCCATAAAAATGTAAGAATATTCTTGCTGCAGGGCATGGCTTTCTCCTTGACCCCTTCTACACTGTTAGCAGCATAATCAGTCCCTTCCTCTCTCCAAATGCTAAAAAGTTTAATATGCCCACTAAGACTTAAGTTGGGAAATTTCGGTCAGAATTTCCAGGTTGCCTGGAGCAGTGCCCCCTGAAATATATTGGGAGCTATAAACATGGTCTTGATAACTGTAAAATTATTTCCGCGAATATAGTTGACGTTCGATCGGCAGGCTACCACTGGGACTGCTCGGACTGGGTGCACCGAAGTCAAAACCCACTGCCCAACATCACTGAAGTGCCTGGCAGTGAAGTGCCCGACTCTTCCAGCTTCCATAGCAACGAGAGTAACGAGTCAAACACTCATCATTGTAACATGAGTCTACCTCCAGGTACGGTCCAGGTCAACAGTAACAATTGTATTGTCCGAATGTTGGAGTTGCGAGGGGCTTAATCATCAAATTTTTATTGATAAGATGGTGATGTGCAATTCCCAATCGAGTTTCTAGACGTATGGAATGGAGTTGTATTGAGGTTTTGTCCTTTCACAGCTGTTACCACATTTCTGGTGGGAATTTGTAGAAAGGCCCAAGCGTTAACAGTGATGCTTCTGTTCATTACTATTGACTAACCACATCGATCAATCTATATTAAATTGATAAGTTTCATGCTCCTTCCCTCTTTTTACAACCCTATATAGCATAGGCATTAGGAGAAACTCAAATTTTTAAAGTTAATGCGACCAGGAGCCATACGAACGACACCTACAAATACGTGTTTTGAACGAGTTATGTTTGGTGCACAGTACTAGGACCAGTGGATCCGGTCAGAGACATCGAGACCCTTAACGAAGAGGACTCCGAGTTCGAGCTGCCCAGCTGCGATGACGAAGGCCGTTTCCCTGAAAACTTGCTGGACAGTGGTGGAGAGGTAAGTTTCAATGTCAAAGAAGAGATTGCAGCTATAGCGTTTCCTCACCCCACGTTCGCTATAGTTAAGGCTGTTAGGTGTTTTGTTGCGTTCAATATTTTACTGACATTTCCTTTTTGGCCAAAATTTTTGTTACTGCACAGACCCTGGTTGACTCATCAGTTAATGCAGAAATAGATATTACAGTAGCTATATTTTGTGTCTTTCTTGCAATCAGTGATGGTCAACCACTGCAAAGGGGTTCAGTCAAATTTCCAAAGTTTCATATTTTTTCAAAATTGTATACGAATAAAATTGTCGTAGTACGAAGATGACAAAAAAAAACTATAAGTTTCTAGTTCCTTAAAGCTTGGAGCTGCCTGCTGTCAAATGCAGGGCGGCGGAAGAACTACGTCGCCGAAGATAACCGCGGGTATGCCGGGCGCTTGCCTGACTGCAGTAGCACTCAAACATATTGTTCGCTTACATCACTGCTATACTGCTGTTTTGTTAGCTTTAACCGATACTGGCTTTCTTCCGTTCAAACAAGATCCACTGTAATCTAGCAAACATATATGCGCCCCATTCCTTAATTGCTTTTTGAAGCCTTCTCATTGGTCAGATCATTATAATATTTAGCAAAAGTGGAGCAATGATTTTTGTGATGCCAAATGTACCTACCTCTAATCGTTTTGAAATAAAAATTTCCAAATATCAGTCAGTATTCTAATTAATAATTGTGTATAATGTGTCTTTTTTGAATCGTAGTATTAATTATAAGCTT
>QKMV01001115.1:0-17568 GCA_003287335.1 Lednia tumana
TTGGTCCACCGCAATGTTGCTTAACTTCGGTGATCTCACGAGAACCGGTGTATCCAACATGCCAAACCGTTCGGTTCGCACACATCTAGCTCATGTTTTAATTTTGTCTTCACCTCCTGGGTTTGGCCTTAAGAAATGTGGGGTAATTTGTCCAATTTTATGCAAAATCCGGACAGGACACAAAAAAACGTGCTCAAAACCCAGACTCATCCGGGTAAATGTGACGTATGGCAACCCTATAATATGAACATTCAGAAAAAACATCTCCACTTCACTTGCCAACCTTAACCTGTGATGACCTGACCCTGAGGGCATGCGACGCAGCGCAAAAGTAACATGGGTGTATTAAATGGTATTCTGCAGTATCTTAGGTTATTTCTTAAAAGTATAAAAATAGCTGATTGCTACTGGACCAGCTGATTTCATGAAAGTCATTGCAAAACAACCTCTTTTGTCCCATAGAATACAGTTATTCAGACTTGAAACGGAAAACGGCTGAGGAGATTGAAATACATAACTGGCTTCAATGGAGCAAACATGTTCTGTTATCTGTTTTATTGGCCAACTTATGATTCCAGGAGTGTACCGAGATAACTTCTTTGGATTTATACAACCTTTGTGAATTGAGCCAAATATTTACTATAAGTACATCTGGTAGTATACCATGTACTAATGGTAAATGGTCTGTATTGAAAAGATTGTAGCCCTATTTACCAGCATTTACCGTTGAAGCACCAAAAATAAATAACCACGGCTCTGGAAGCTTACGAGATACCACCATGTACTAAGTATCAACTAAAGTGTATTTATTTTTTCAAATCGAGCAGTAAGCTATTCACGCAGGTGTCAGCAAAACGTTCACAGGTTGCCAAGATCGAAGAGAAGCTCAATAAAGCCAACAATGCTCTGCGCGAATCACAAGAGCAATTGAAGTCAACATTACTCACTTATGAACACATTGAAGAAGTAGGTCTTCCGTCCATTATTAAATAGATTGGTTCTAGTTTATGCACAATGATTTATGACCTAGTCTCTACCTTTAATGTTGTCTGACAGTTCCTTTTTTCTTCCTTTTTCCCAGAAATGCAGCAAGTTGGAAGTAAAAATTGTGAGTGTGACAGCAGAGAGGGACGATGCGTTGTGCCATATTCTCAACCTTAAGCAGCAGAAGGCAGCCCTGGAGGATAAATTAGAGACTGCTCTGCAGAAACTGCAAACTCTCCAAGACCAGAAAGTGGCTGCAGATAATGTGAGTAATGGTGTGCCTGTGCCCCTCACCCTCTGTGTTGTGATATTATTGTTGCCATGAATTCACCATGTTTAAAAGAACAGTAAGCAAGTATATTATTTAGTACACATACATTAAATTAGTAACAAAGTCATTCATTGTAAATCTTAACTTATTGGTGGTGTAAGTTCTTAGAGCAATAATGGGAGCTAATGAAAAACGTATTTTCAGCGCCAGATGATTACTGCACATAAAATGCAAAAACTTGAGGCTCATATGAAAGATATGAAAAATCAAAAGGCTTCTGAGAAGTTGCCAGAAAAGTCTAAAGCTCAAGAGTTGGAAGTAGCAATGCTCAAAAAAGAATTAGAAGAACGGCTCGTGGAACTTGAAACCTTGAAAAAAGAACTTGATACGAGCACAACTAACAAGATTGATGGAACTCTGGCTGAAAGGTTGAAATTGCAAGAAATCGATATGTCAAACCTCAGAGAGGAGCTGCAAGAAAAACTGGTAGAGATAAAAACAATGCAGGAGAAGCTTGTACAGGTAAACGAGGAAAGCCAAAAGATGGACAGTTTAGTTGATAAGCTTGGAAGGCAAGAAACCGAATGTGATTTACTTAGAAGTATGATAACAGAGCAGCACAACGAAATGGAATTGTTGAAAAAGAATTCTGCCAATACAAATAATGTTCAGAATCTGCATGAGAAACTGGTAGCTCAAGAAAATGTAGCATCTCTACTTCGACAAGAATTGCAAGAACTACGCTCCAATACCAACTCAGCGGGAAAGCAGTTGGATGTTAATACAGTTAATGCAGGGGCTGGAAAGTTGATGGAAAGCTTGACTGAACAAGAGTTAAAAAACTCGCTGCTTGTGACAGAGCTGGAAGATCGACGCAAGGAACTGGAAGTGTTGCGTAATAAGCTCGAGTCAAGCGATGTTGGGAAATTGATAGCTCAACTGGCTACTAAAGAACAAGAAGCGTCGTTGCTAAGAAAAGAGATGGAAGAACAGCAACGGAAATTGGATGGAATAGGAAGTAAACTAGGGGCAGAAAAAATGAAAACGACTGTGGAAAATTCGGAACAAATTTCCGAAAATATTGTTGTGACGGCTGGCGAGCGTGATGAAGCGTGCAGGTTGAAACACGAGATGGCTGCGTTAAAATTGCAACTCTCAACATTGCAAGCAGAAGTCAAAGAGAAGACAAAGGAAATACTGAAAATGAAAGATGCAGATTCAAAGGAAATCAGGAGAAAACAAGATTTGGAAGAGGTACGCAACATAAAAATTGTAAACAAAACAGTTTTGTCAGTCGTCTTTTCGGGAAGACTATGCAAGCTCCCTTAGCTATCAAATCAAATTCAATCAAATTAGCTAATCAAACATGTGACCATCAGATTGTATAAAATTGGCACCAATCACAATTTTTTGGGCCAAAACTACTTTTAGGGTCGAAAAGTTTGCCGTGTAATTTCTTGTGGTAGCTGGAAAATGGGGTTTGGCCATTTGTATGGGAGCAGGAATTTTTCTTTGTGTCTCAAAATTCCCAAAATAAAAGCCAACTATTTCGATGGATTTTTTTGGGGGAATTTGCAGGACATAACATCTAAATCTTTTTAAGTCCCCTACTCCAAAATTGTTAAGATACAGTCTGTAAAGCAAGTATTGCGAGAAAAGACGCAGCGTTGTTTTACGCCGCAAGTGTTTCTCGTTTCAGAAGTGGCGGATGTCGGAGACCCGGACCTACGAGCTGGTAGCAGAGCTGGCCCAGCTAAAGGCGCGGGAAGAAGGAACCAGCTCCGCGATTCACAAGTGCACTCTGCTCGAGAAGATGCTCAATCTCCGCGACTCGCAGATCACCAAACTCAAGGCCGAACTCAAAGGTATGCTTTATCAGTCAACCTGCCTGCAAATATCACATCATATAGAACTAGCCTATTTTCTCGTTATGATTGCCTTCCTAATTCTTTCCATTTTAGTCTTGACTCCTAAAATATTCTCCCTTAAGACTGAAGCCAAAGTGTCGCAATGGCAGGCAATGTAGGCACAGTGTGGGTTGATAAGAGTTGAGGTTTTCTACTTGTACATCTTTGGTCATCTTATGGTCATTTCCTGAGCCATCTTTTTTTCCTTCCAATCCATAAAAGTAGATGGGCATCGAGCTTTTGTAAATTTTCCTTTCTTGAACTTAATTTTGAGTTTTGACTTTATATGTACTACTACTTCATTCTGTAGGTACTGTAAATGGTAACATATCTTAAGGCTATTCGGCTGTTTTCTTCATCACTCCGAGTTCTCACCTTATAAAATACTGCTATACTGATACCAGATACAGTGATTCTGTGACTCATGACTTCTAGACAGATGCAGAAATGCAGCCATCTTTAGGACAGCTGTTTTCAAATTTACGAATTACGAAACCATAATACGTAACGGTTTGGCATTTTGATACACCGGTTCTCGTAAGATCACCGCAGCTAAGCAAAATTGCAATGTACCAAAGGTTGAAGGGGTGACCATTCATACCAAGGTCCATTTCTGTTAGGTAGGAGGATATTAAGCAAGTGCAGCAGCCTTACTTCCCCTGCCATCAACCTCTCACCAGCACAAATTAGTGGAGGAATCACATGCTGTGAAGAGTTTTACTGGATCCTCTGGAAGGGACATTGCTGCTTTTCGACAGGAGTAGGCTACAAGTAGGCACCTGGTTTCCCCTATTACCTGTCGAGTTCATCATGGCCCTCATAATCACCCTACCATTTACCGAGGCCAAGAGACCAGTGCCACAGGGGAAGTTGACAACAAAGTGCTTTGTTGAACACCACATAATCAAACATTCAACAAATCCATCACTCTATACTTTTAAGAACATACTTTTCCACTGGGGGCGCTGGTGATAAATAACACAGGCAGTTATGTTACCAAAGACACATTATAGACTGTGTTGAAATCTTAATGATAGCATTCTTTTCAAAATTATTATAAAACTAGTACTTAGAAATTAAAATTGAATCAGAACTTTACAAGACGAAAGACAGCTGTGGCACTAAGATAGCAGCATATTGTGCATTTATCTAAATGGCAATGATCCTCGAGTGCAACCATGAAAAGTGCCCAGATTTTTGTCGGTACCTACCAAACCACTGCATTAATTATCTGCCGCACCGTAGTCCTCATAAATTGGGTCCAGAACAAATTTAGGGAAATGCTCTTTCCTTAGGAAAATGGTAGGAAATTTTAATGGTTTAGTTAGAAGAAGAATTGCTTGGAAATGAAATGGAAATGACAGCACAGAAATCCAGATTGTAGCAAGATTTTAGTGAACTAAATTAATAAAACTTATAGACTATGTACAGATGTTTGTTGGAAGATGTTTGAATAAATGAATTTCCAGGCGTGCTTGTCAGCCGGCGGCCGGATTCGCGCAAGCCCAACGGCGAGTACAGCGCGAGCTCGGGCCGTGGCTCGTGCGACACACCTGACCTTGACGACATGGATACACTGGCTGAATCGGAACCGTGCGACTTCTCGGTGACTCGACCCGGCCAAGACTCCCACGCGGCCCACGAGGAAGTAGGCGAGATCCTGCGCCGAATGACCGTACCACCGCTCATCAGCCCCATCTACTCACCCAAGCTCAAGGCGCCAGCAGTGCGGCGCACACCATACGACAGGTGAGGGTGTCGGATTCAATTAAGACCATTTGATTAATTCGTAATGACTTCAGAAATGATTAATTACTGTCACTTGCCTTAATCGAAGTAGGTGATCGAAATTTACTCAAGCCTGCAAAATGAGCAACTTTTAGTTAAATACTCAAGTTTGTCCAGTTTGTTTAAATGTAGTTCCTTGATTGCCCGCTAGTTCCTCTAGCGCTGATATTTATAGTTAGAGATTTTTAATGGACTGGACAATAATTGACTGATAATTGGTTTTGATTAAAACAATTGGTTTCGCTTTTCATTGTTCTAAACTTAATCGCTGGACTTTCCGAATGACAGGCCACCGCCACTGCCCGAACAGTCTACCCAGGAGATGATGCTGCTGGCGCTCGTAGAGTCGGTCAGATCGGCCATGGAAAGCTACGAGAAGCTGTATGGCGCAAGGAGGCCGACGTCATTGCAGTCGGCGACCATGGGAGATCGCATGCCAGAACAGACGTCGTTGCGCAAGGCTACGATCTCGTCGTTTAAGGTCGTAGACGAGTGGATCAAGGACGTCAGTCCAGACTTCGGAGCTGAGCGGTCGTGCAGCGATGAGTTCAGTTCAGTGGGCGTTGGTTCGTCGAAGGATTCAGTTCGTGAGTTGAAAGTGCTTCGGGATACGTGCAAGACTGGGCTCGAGAGGAAATGTTCAGATGGTGCGGCAAGACAAATGTCGACCTCGTTCTCGGGGAGACGGGGTGGTGCTGTTACGAACAAATCGATGTTGCCTAAGGAAGTAGTGGCATTGTCACGAAAGTTAAATAGTGTTCCTTTAAAAATTAACCCACACTTCTCCAGTTTTACACCAATAAGAAAATCTCTAGATCCCATTTATAAAGAAGCTCTTGTTGTTAATAAGACACCTACAATGGCCACATTATGTCAAAATTTGAATGTGAGTGTGCCTTCACAGTTTGTAAATTCCTCAGAAAAACTGCGTAGCAAAATTACCTCATCTAGTGAATGCAAACTCACAGCACGTTGTACTCGGGGGATAAAAAGCACCAAAGAACCAACGCCGCGTTCCATTGCAGCAAGAAAATTGGCTGATCGCAAGAAGTTCCCTTCTATGTCTGAAAGTTTTGTTCTTGGCACGGCGATAGCAGCAAATAGAAAAGATGCTCTTGTCTCTAGGTGTGTAGGCAATGATATTGGCAATACCAAAACAGCAGCAGTTTATGGCAAAAATACTCGTTCTAGTTCATTGACTCGTGCCCCCGTCGCAAAATCTGCGTTCATTGAAACTAAGCCCAAAAAGAAACGAAAAGCCGTCATAGACACTTTATTTGGGTCCGACGGTGAGCTACAATCCCCCTCAAAAAAGACTTTAAGTGATGCACCTCCTTTGTTAGCCAGCAATGAAGAAAAAAGCATATTGGTTGATACTGGCAAGTACCAACTAGTACCAACCATTACCAGTACCAACCCAAAGGAACTACCTCCTTCGAATTTGTCAGTTGGGAAAAGCAGCGTTCCACTAGTTCCTTCTGGAGATGAATCCGTACCACCTTCAGAAACATCGGGGCTACCGCTTGAAGATAAAACTTTAAATGACATCAGTGACCAAGATCCAGTAAAGGAAACTACAAAAAAGACACCAGAACTGGAAGTAATGGACGACACTCCTGATGTTTTACTAGGAAATTTCCTTCGCATGGATTCGTGTACAGAAGAAGTGACTATAGATTTCACAGAAATTAAACCAAAGCCGTTAAGACCACAACCTGAGGTTGAAGGCACTACTACTGATGTTTTACCAAAAAATGAGGTTCACATGGATTTAAGTCTAGAAGAAGGAACGTCAACAGAGAAAAAATCCGCCCCCACATTAACAAATGACAACTCTGACAGTAATGAGTACATTGAGGCTCTAGCGGGTACTTCTAGGGAAGAAAGAAACTCGGCATACGTTCACACAGAGCTTAGAGAAGAAGATAAGTCATCTGACAAAGAATTAGTGATAGCTAAAACACAATGTGAAACCAAATTCAACTTACGAAGTTTACGCACCAAAACTTCAGCTGTTCTAAAAATGGTTTCTTTTAAAACTGAACGTGCTGAAGATACAGACTCGTCTGATGACGAATTGGTCATTGCCGACAGCGATTTAAACGATGCAAGCTCGACCGTTGTCCATTCGGCTTCCGTAAAAACTAAGCCCATGAAAGACGATGACTCGTCTGACTACGATTCAGACGACGAACCTCTAAGCTCTCTTCTGAACTCTTCTCCTAAAAGGATTCTGTCTCCATCATTGCAAGCGTCGCCAATTCCCATACTCAACAACCTCTCGATGGACTGTTCATTACCGATTAACATTCCCCCCCGTCCAGCCACCATCAAACTTCCCTTCTTCTACATGCCTCAAGAGGAAAATCCAAAAGACGAATTACCTCCGGTAACTTTACACATCAGCAATCCTGCATGTGAGCTGGAGGGTTCCGTCCCAGTAAATACTCTCGGAGGGAAGACGGAGACGCCAGGAGATTCAAAAGTGCGGCCTGTGATGAAGCTCAGAGATGAAAAGGGTATTTGGAACAGGCGAGTCTACGTGACACTAGCCGATAAAGAGGGCCCCCAACTACCTCCATCCGTAAAAAAAGTCGCGCGTAAATCAATGGTGAGACTGGCGTAATATTTTTTGTGTCGGCCTTTGGCGATATTTTTCAAATTCTTGCAAGTTTGACATATTTATTCCATCTGCTTTCGTTTTTAGATGAGAACCACTGCATATCAAGTAAAGACGCATGCAGTCATGAATGAGTTGTACAAAATCGACAGTGCGGAGGACTCGGCACAGATGCTAGAAAAGATGATAGAGGCATTGGCAAAATCCAAGGACTTTAACATTGTCAAGTGAGTACAAATACTTAGACTCGTTACTGATGCAAGAAAACAGCGCTGGTGACTTGGTACGCAATGAAGCGCATGATTTCAGCATTTAGGGTAAATTTAAGGCTGTTATACAAGTAATGCGATTTGCAGCGCTTCTCTTACGTTAATAGGAAGGATTAATATGGATTGCAAAACTCAAATAGACTATTGATTGATTTTTTATGATTGATTTTTTTGAGAAAAAACAAGAAAAGTCGATGAATTTTTTTTTCTTATTGATCGGACAAGGAGTTTGTACAGATTCAAGCATCACTACGAGAAAAGCACAGATCTTTGGAAAAATTAACTACCAGGGAGTGTGTGAGAGCTTTTTAGTGATAAGATTTCCAAAATTGGCCCTGAGTCACTTCATTTTAGCGCCGCATGCATTTTTATTTTCAATTGATACACATCATTACTAAAATATGTTGTGATTTTGCAATAGTGTTGTAGCATATAAACCTAATAATAGCCCCACGCAATTTTTTAAAAGCCAGTCAGATACACTTTTTACTGAATTAAGCTGCGTTTAATTACCGGCCTCATGACCGGTTCTGGCGTGGGCGTGGTGATCCACTAGTTAAACGGACCATGAGTCAAACCATCGCCAATGAAACTAACAAATTCAACATGCGCTATTCTCGTGGTTGGCGCCGGTTTCCCTTTGTGCGCCAATTCCCTTGGAATATTCCCACCAAAACTGACGCCATGACAGGCCGATCTGCGGTGGCCCAATTTCGAAATGAGAAGAATGGTAAAACTGTGGCCCAATTTCGAAATGAGAAGAATGGTCAAACTGCCTGAAATCGGCCAAACTCCTCCCACTTTCCTCTAACTAAACGGTTAGGCCGACGGCCAAGCTTCTAAATAAACACTAGCATTCGTGAAAAATGGTTTATATTTGAAATTTACCAAAAGGCCTCAAAAAAAGGTTTTGCACGCTGCAAAAAGGCTGAATAAGATTGTGGACGGACGGCTGCCCTTGAAACTGCCCTATGCTCTATCATGGAGAGAGGCTTCGTTTTATCCATTTAAGAGGTTCCGTAACTGACACTTTTATTTCCCCAAAATGCTCAAAAAGTTCTGAAAAAATCAGTGCCTTGAGAAAGAATAAATAGAGGTACCTGACTAAACCACAACCCAAAGCTGCAAAAAGCCTAGCCTTAAATAATTCCCCAGCATTGCATAAATAAGGTACTTTTGAAAATTTATAACTGCAAGTAAATAAGAATGTTTGGCACCAAGGTGAGTCAGGTATCTCTATTTACTCCTATGTGCAATTTTTTTTGTTTTGGATTTTCAATCAATTTTAACTATTTAAAAAGTATCAAGTACGATCGTTCCGCGCAAACCTTCGCAAACATAGCTAGCCAGCCATCCTTGCCGCTCTTAAAGCTTGAATCTAGTATCCTGTCTGATGCTTTACAAATGAAATTTGCAGAGAGGTGATCAGCCAGGCAACGGACGATTGTGGGGAGCTGGAGCCCAGAATGCCGCCCGAGCCACAATTGACGGCTAAGGGGAGGCACCTTGTCACGTTCATGATGGCGCTGCACAAGTCGAGGCCGGTGGTCACAGAAGAGGTGCTCACCAACATCGAGCTCTCCATATGCCATCTGATCGATAGGCCACTGGTAATTAATACAAGACCTAATTGTCAGCTTTATATTATTGGAATATTTGTTTCAAGTTTTTGTTAAACCTTTCACTGCTACGAGCGAGTACAAGCGTCCTAGGCTGCGCTGCTACAACCGCATATAAGCGTTCGGTGTTACAAATTCCGCGCCTTGAATTTATTTCAAGCTGCAGATTGGAGCTGCGGCTTTGAACTTGCACGTATTCTAGTAGGGAAGGACTGAACTATCATCTGTATAGATGGCAATCCGATAAGTCAGCGGCAAAGTGAAATTTCGATCAGTTTTGAGATCAATTGACTGACTGAAAATACCCAGCCCATAGGCTATTGAGTCAGTAAACTCAGCAGTGAAAGGGTTGAATAGATATTTATCTAGTAGGTAGCGCTGTGGTGGAACGCATTGATAAACTAACTATGCAAATTAATGACAACTGAGAAATGATCAACAAGTTTTTGATGTTGATCACAAATAAGTAATAACGTATTAATTAAAACGTCTACCTTTGCACGTACTAAAAACTGACACCGTTTTATTGCTGTGATAGGATGTTGCCAAGGTTTCAATGTTGCAATGATAAGCTTCCCTTCAGCGTGGTTAGGTGTTAAGTAGATGTAGACCTAAAATTGATGTCATTATGCATTTTCAGTAGGTACCAAATGATTTTCTTACAAATTCTGACATTAAAAAATGGCCAATTTCCAAAAATGATGCATCATCACAGTTAAGTCACATTTGTGATCCTGGAATTATTCACCGTATGTAAATAGTGGAGTGAATTGAAACACCTACAGAATTTGAATCACCTTCCCTATGGGCACTGGTACTGAATTGCTTTCTCGTAACTCGCAGCCATGTGTTGTGGAGCGTCTGATCTCGCTGCACTTAACGCTGTGCCTCCGCCATCAACTGGTTGAGCGCCAGCGCACGTTCCTCTACGACGTGCTCTACTGCTTTGCGGGCAACTCAGCGCTACCCTTCTGCCGGCACATCCTCGACACTGCGCCCTTCGCGCTCAAGCACGCGTTCACCGCGCAAGGTGGGTCACATCAAGTTTTAATCACTTAGCCGTACAAGAGTTAAATGTCAACGTCCAGCATCTAATTATTTATCCCTGAATTAAGGAGCTTAGTTCGTCATCCAGAAAAAAACTCTAAGTGGCTTAGCAAGCACTTGTTTACTTTATGCTAATCTTTGTTAGTTCACGGCAAAATGTTATAAACATGCCGCTCTGATTCTCTGCTCTCTAGTTGGCAAACAGGCAAAATCAAACTCTTTGCATGGACTCCCTAAATGTCATTACCTTGGTTTTGTACCTTTCGGAATAATGAACTGCAGTCTATAACCCGATCTAATCAGAATGAAGTAGGGCAGAGGCAGTTAAACAGTTTTCCCAATGCCACTTCTACATATTTTTTTAAATATGCGACTGATTGTGTAAAATTGGTAAAGGATACTGACTAATATGCAATAGATATTGTTATCTAAAAAGAAGTGCACGGTAAATTTATTGATTTCAATCAGGATCTTTTTACAGGTTTTATAAAAATCAACCCCCGGTACATAGTATAACATTTGGCCAAACTCTTTTCCTTTCTTGGCCAAACTTGCCTACATTTATTTGACCATGCCAGCATCTTCTCTTTCTTCTGAATGGATGTGTTCAACAAGTGGACCCAATCGAGTTTTTAAATTACAACATGTATTTGCTAAATGCATGTGATGACACTGCAACAGAACAAAAATGATAATATGGCAGTCTCACATCTTTGACATAATTTTATCATTTCTGTTCTGCTACAGTGGCGCTCCTGGTGACCAAAACGAAATCTGTCAAACTCCAAATTTAGTGGAAATTAAACAGGCTGGGGAAGTGAGCAAGAGCAAATGATAATCTAGGAGGCTGTGGGTAATGGTGGGTTAAACCTGCTTTTTACATCCACCTACCCTCATGTTTTTCCTTTGCAATTCCTTCGAAATATGGTGATTAAATGTTTAAACATGTCAAATATACGTGTAAACAGATATCTCGTATTAATTATTTCAACTCAGCCAGAGATGGAAGCCTATTTTCCAATAGGCGGTTAAGAAGCTACGGGCCGGATGAATGACTAATCATGGCAACACCTTCTCAGATGACGGTGTGTTTAGATTACCGAACTGTCGATTTCGTAATCAGCTCTGAAAAACTGGTTGCGCCTGTCCACATTGGTGTGCACAGGGAGGCCAGCAGGGCAAGAACGAAACTTCTGATCTGGCAGTTGTCAACTAAAATCAAGACGAATCAGCTAGGCTCGGATAAAAAATGCTCAAGCTACGTAATACCCCTGCAGGCTGGGCCTGGGCCCTAATGCCTCCATGAAAACCCCATATGAATAGCAATAACTAACAGTACCGGTAGTCGACGGAACCTTTGGACCTAACTGTGATATTGGGTGGTAAAATGTTGTTGCAGACGACGTGCTTAGCCAGACAGTGGCGCACTCACTACTAACCGGGCGGAACTGCGAGAATACCAAGGACATGGTTCTCTGGAAACTTGTTTCGCTGGAATACAAGTACAACGAGGGGCGGCAGCTCACCGCACAGCAGCTTGTCGAACGCATGGTGCAAATGCTAGAGAGTGAGTCTTGCACACCTTACTTATGTAGTATTCATTAATCTGGGTGTAGAGTGCCAAAAGCTTGGAATACTATATGCTTGGATTGGAGAAGAAAGGAGGTGCAACTTACCAACTGAAGCAAATTGTAAGGATATAGAAATATGATGTGTTGACGTTTGGCATATGCCTTCAAGCGTAGTGATAAGTCATCTGAAAGTTGGAGGATCGAAAGCTTATAAAATCCTTTAGAAATCCTTGTCTATTTCCTAATATTAGCACTAGTTTTAAAAAAACTGATCATGAACTGGGCTTGAACTCAGGTTTTTACCTCTGAAGAAGTAAAGAGTGTACTTAACAAAACATTGGAAAGTTGTAGTGGATTTATTAGCATTCAAGCCCACAGAATAATCAGATTTTTTGGATCCAAATTTTTTTCAAAGAAAGCAAATGCCGAAACGTAAACACGTTAATGTTTCTCCGCCCTAACAATTTTCTTCTTTTGCTAACTTGCAACTCCTTTTTTCTCCAGTCCAAATAGATAGTATTATTAATTTAATCATTAAAAATCTCGCAAATATGTAGTCACTTACGACAAGTGGCAAGCATCAGTTATCAAATTCTTATGGCTCATGTCTTAAGCATCAGTGATCATCATTAGAGTGCAGACATTGTGAGTGTGCTGTAGTGACGTGTTAGAAAGTCGAACCAAACTCACACTTATCTTGGAAGTTTGACTTTCAAATTTCTTATTTTCATTTCAACTCAAACCAAAGCAAACTTTGAAACTCAAACCGAACTTTACAAAGCCCAAAATGTCCGAGAAATTAACTTCCAATGTGTTAAGAGACCCCCCCTCCCCCTCAATGTATAATAGCTGCGCCAAAAGTGGCCATCTGCTTTGACTAGCCACCAGTGGCGGACTGAACATTTCAACACCCAGCTACCCATTTTCAACACTTCAACTAATTGTTTGCTTGTCTTTCTCATGTATCTTGATATATAGCCTCTCACACGTCAAAATAAGACTTCTGGAACCACCCTTGCCTTTGCAGGGCGTGGCTGGCCCTTTATGTTCAATTATCATAGTCTGGTGGTCCCCTAAGGTTAGTCAAATTCCCAAACTCTCATCAGTACTCACCGAACGGTTTGGCATGTTGGATACACCGGTTCTCGTGAGATCACCGAAGAAGCGACATTGCGGTGGACTAAAGGCTGGTTAGGTAACCACTCATACCAAGGTCCATGTCTGTTCGGGAGAGAGGCTGGAGGGTTTGAAGTTAGTGCTACAGCTTCACTCCTCTTGCAATCCACCTCTCGACAGTACGGATTAGTGGAGGAATCCCATGCTGTTCGAGTTGTACCGTCGTTCGGAAGGGACGTCACGCGTAGGTCCCCTTGGTGCTTTTCGACAGGAGTAGGCTACGGGCTGGCACCGGGTTTCCCCTCTTCCCTGTTAGGTTCATCATCACCCTTATTATCACCCCATCATTCACCAACGCCAATAGACCTGTGCCACAAGGCCCGTTGTCAATACAGTGCATCGTTAAACGCCACAAAAAATCTAATCAGTACTCCACTACCACGCTCCACTACTCATTTGGCTTCCCATACCCCACTAACAGTGCTTACTTGATTATTTATTGGAGTTTAAAGACTCAGTGCATTGACAACCAGCCCTGTGGCACTGGGCCATTGGCTTTGGCAAATGATAGGGTGGTCATCAGGGTGAAGATGAACCCAACAAGAAAGAGGAGAAACTGGTGCCAGCACTTGGCCTTCTCTGTCAAAAAGCATCTAGGGGATCACCGCCTAACGTCCCTTCTAAGGACGGTACTACTTATAAAACAGGATTCCTTCAATCGGTGCAGTGCAATCAATCGGTGCAGTGCAATCAATCGGTGCGGTGCAATCGGTACTACTTGTAAAACAGGATTCCTTCAATCGGTGCAGTGCAATCAATCGGTGCGGTGCAATCGGTACTACTTATAAAACAGGATTCCTTCAATCGGTGCAGTGCAATCAATCGGTGCGGTGCAATTGGTACTACTTATAAAACAGGATTCCTTCAATCGGTGCAGTCGTGAGGTTGATATCAAGGGGAGTGAAGCTGCTCTACTAGCTTCAAATCCTCCAACCTCTCTCCCAAATAGAATTGGGTCTTGGGATGAATGGTCACCCATTCAACCTCTGACCGAGCTCGATGTTGCTTAGTTTCGGTGATCTCACAAAAACTGGTGTACTTAACACACCAAACAATGTGTTCCGCTGCTTACCTGTGTGCCTGGTTGCGTTGCAGACGGCGACACAGACTTTGTCGAGGCTTCGCTAGTGCTGCTCGCCAAGCGAGCGGGGTGGGTGTGGGCCAACGTACAAGTGGTAGGTCCGATGCGTCGACTCATCGACCGATGGATACGAGCAAATGTTCCGTTTGCCGCCGCCAATGTCGCACTTCGAGTCATCTCGTTCGTCGCGCGAACCCTACCCAAAAGCCGGCCAGATCTCTCCAGCGCACTGTTCGCTCGGGTCAAGGACCTGCTCCAATGCGGTAAGTTCTTTTTGATTTTCTGGTGCCTCTCTAGATATGCTCTGAAGATACCACCATTCAGAACTGGTCGTTCTGTTCAACCTCATAGGGTCATTCCAAGTGAAATCACTCACCTCAAACTTTGACCAATGGGAGGAAATTTGGTACACTTGTTGAGACTGTCAAGTCAGAAGCTAGTTTTTTTTTTTGGACAAACCTTTCAAAAACTACATTGGGGGGAAAATTGGGGTCATTTTGCCCCTTGCGCGTGTAGTGACCACCCATTATACACAATATGTAGGATTCTATGGGAGCTACAGAGTTGAAAAAAATCTGATTTGAAAGGTGATTCCAACAAAAAGATAAAGTATAAATAGACATTTAGTTTTGATTTTATACATCTGCATTTTCCAAAATGCCTCTAGCAAAAAATAAGCATTTTTGATTTACTCGAAATTTTTACATGTACCTATACACAAGGTTATGTGTACCAAAAATCATCGATGGTTTTCCACAGCTTTTCAAGAAAAATAATGTTTTCTATGCAAATATTTCTTTTTTACCAGATTTCACATCATTAAAGATATATAATACTATGCACTTCATGCTAGGCTGCTACCAAAGTTGTGCGTGGGCACTGGGTAATGAATGACTAACGTAATGTTTAACTTATCTATGTGCGTTTAGCACACATGTGCGGTCTTGAAATGCTATTTACCGGAATTTAAATCCATGATTCATCAAATGCATTGATCAAGTTGAAACACAAAATATTTACAGAAGTCAAAGGTTAGGTAATTTCTTGTCTGGACTAAAAACTACTTGTGTAAGCAATCGGTCTCTGGCCTAATGTTTATGAGGCTGGAAGCAAATTTGCTTTCTTGCACATTTTTGTTGTCAGTTCATAATGTGCTGGTTTAGACTGTTCTTGGAAGAAGAGTGTTAACTAACTAATAATTCAAGATATATTATTTAAGAACATTGAAAAGTTCAATAGTGACCAGCAGCTTTTATTAACAGTGCATTCCAAGTGTCAAAATGTGAAGCACGGGTGCCAATTACAAGAAAATAAGTTCCTTCAACTTAAAAGTATTTGCAACAAGACGTGCTGTGATCCGTTCAAGGTTCACATTGGGGTAACAAAAGGCAGAGGATTGGTAGTAATTACTGTAAAATACAGAACAAAATATTTGGAGATAGCCGACCTCATCTCTGGGAAGAAATTATGCTCAAATTGGGGTAAACTTCTCTCGCTCAGGCTGCAAGAACTAACAACCGTTTCTCAAAAAAACTGTTAGTAACTGGGTTTCACTGCTGAGAGCTTCTAACAAACAAACTGCCAACGTTTCGCTAACTATATTGAAAGCTTCTTCAGGGTGATTGTCCGGACAATTTCAGTTTTGTTAGAAGCTCTCAGCAGTGAAACCCATTTACTAACAGTTTTTTTGAGAAACGGTTGTTAGTTCTTGCAGCCTGAGCAAGAGAAGTTTGCCCCAATTTGAGCATAATTTCTTCCCGGGGATGAGGTCGGCTTTCTCCAAATATTTTGTTCTGTATTATACAGTAGTTACTACCAATTCTCTGCCTTTTGTTACTCCAATGTGAGCCTTGAACGGATCACAGCACGTCTTGTTGCAAATGCTTTTAAGTTGAAGGAACTTATTTTCTTTTAATTGGCACCCGTTCTTCACATTTTAACACTTGGAACGCACTTTTAATAAAAGCTACTGGTCACTATTGAACTTTTCAATGTTCTAAATAATAGATCTTGAATCAGTTAACACTCTTCTTCCAAGAACAGTCCAATTCAGCACATTATGAACTGATAACAAAAATGGGCAAGAAAACAAATTTGCTTCCATCCTCATTAACATGTGGCCAGAGACTGATTGCTTACACAAGTAGTTTTTAGTCCAGACAAGAAATGACCAAACCTTTGACTTCTGTAAATATTTCGTGTTTCAACTTGATCCATGCATTTGATGAACCATGGATTTATATTCCAGTAAAAAACATTTCAAGAACATACATGTGTACTGAACCAACATAATTAAGTTCAACATTACATTCGTAATTCATTACCCATTGACCACTCACAACTTTGGTAGCAACCTAAGTGCATAGTATAATATATCTATAATGCTGTGAAACCTAGTAAAAAAAGAAACATTTTCATAGTAAACATTATTTTTCTTAAAAAGCTGTGGAATACCACCCACGATTTTTAGTACACATCCGTGTGTATGGTATATGTAAAAAGTATCGAGTAGGTACATCAAAAATACTTATATTGTTACCCTGGGCATTTTGCAAAATGCAGATGAATAAAATCGAAATTAAATGCCTGTTTATATTGTGTCATTTTTGTTTGCATATTCGGGTATGGCATGGAATTAATTACCTACAAATGAGATTTTTCCAACTCCAGCTCCCATAGAACCCTAGATATTGTGCACAAAGAGTGGTCACTATATGGGGGGGAGGGGGCAAAATGGCCCAATTTCCCCCCATTGTAGTTTTAGAATGGTTCGTCCAAAAAATTACTAAAAACAAATTGCGCTTTTACTCAAAAGTGAACCAAATTTCATCATAATCTGGGACAGTGAACGTCAAACTGAATTACAAGTGAGTGATTTCACATGAAATGACCCCATAACCGGTGTTTGTATTTTCTTGTTTTGAAGATGATTTCACCTGTGTTTCGGGTGTTCTATTTTATAAGCCCAACAGTGTCAACAACTACCTGAATTTTCTTTCCTTTTCTATACGTTACAAGATTTATGTCATCCTTTGTTGCAGCACCAAAACTCTGACATAAATGCTAAATTCATGACCTTACATTTTTTCGGTTTGCTTCAAAGATATGAATTGTTACTAAACAAAAAAACAACATTTCTAGCAAGGCCTAAAATAATTACCCAATTAAAGAATAATCAACCGCTTCTAAAATTATTCACCTAGTTCATTATATTAAAAAGTTTATTAAATATTTT
>QKMV01001116.1:3317-17565 GCA_003287335.1 Lednia tumana
AAGAGCATCTGGTACGACATTGTCTACAAGAGCATCTGGTACGACATTGTCTACAAGAGCATCTGGTACGACATTGTCTACAAGAGCATCTGCACTCATTGATGAGTCGTGCGTTTTGAGGGAAGTTACCTTGTGACGGGTATGTGTTGCCCCCACCTCCGCCGGTTCCCCCACCGACGCCTCCGATGCCGGGCGGCAAGGAGGGTCCACTGCCGACCTGGCAATCTCGCTCGTAGTAGTTGGTGCCCGATCGACTCATCATGGCCTCGTTACCAGCAGACGCTGCAATCCGAATGCAACGTCAGCGTTGACCAAAAGCAATCGTGTGATAAAGTTAATAACATTGAAAACTTCGCAGGCTTACATCGGTCGTCGCTGCTGATGAAACACTGGCCAGCACTCTGGTAGTAAGAGAAGGACCGGCAGATGAAATCTGAGTAGTCGTAGCAGAGTCTCTCGCAGTCTCTCTCGTTGGTGACCGGCGAGAGGACCAAGTCGAGGTAGCGCGGATAGGAGTTGGCCACCGACTTGAAATTGCACCGACTTTCCGCTGCAAGACAAATGAAAGTGTATGTTACAATAGTTTGAAGGGTTGGGACTGCCCTATGCTTCTGCATTTATTTCATACCCACGCTTCCTCGGAAGGTGGTGACTAAGCCGTGACAGATAGCCTGTGATAGTAAGTGGAAGATTTGGAGATAAAAAAGACCTCTTTCGAAGTCTTTTTTCAAAACTGTCTTGTTTGGGCTTTTCTAGCCAACTTTTAGACAAAGCTACTCGTCAGAGACCCAGTTTACTCGTTTACTATCACAGACTATCTTGTTCTGTTGAGCCACCATATTCATAGAAAACTTTGTCCACAGTCCCCGTGCGGCTAAAGTAGGAGATACTTACAGTTAGGTTTGAGCCATAACTTTTCCACAATCTCTATGACCAAATAATCAACGTGATTTTACACAACTATGTTCCGCTTCTGAAGTCTTGGCACAGATAAGCAAAAATCCAGTGGTCGGCAATGAGGTTTTTGGACGGTCAAACGAATGCCGAAGCAGTACGGTACTCAAGATGACTCATCATGTGGGTTTAGGACTAAGATTCATCCCAGCTGAAGTGGTCGATACATATATTTCACGTGACGTCACGAGACACTTTGTGTCACAGAAATGGCCGCTGTGTTCCACCCGTACGAAACGTACCTCGAATAGAAATCGAGATCAACGCAAATGTGTTAATGGGTTGGCTATTGATTGAATTGATAGCCAGTATGTGATTGGTTTTTCCATTGCGTTATCTTTCCGCTGGACGAAACAGCGGCCATTTCTATGACACAAAGTGGCCAGGAGAAAACTGTTATCGAGTGAACGTACGAGGGAGGCACTGGTTCTCGATGTACTCGGTGGTCGCCGGGGCGTCCACGTAGTCGGTCGGCTGAGTCCGTCGGTCTTCGCTGCTGAGTCGGCACGACGCGCTCAGGGTGTCGTACTCGGCCGAGCGGCAGCTGAAGCGTCGTTCCGCCAAGCACGCCTCCATGCAGTCGCGTCGGCTCTGGATGAGGGTGAGGACCACGTCGTCATGGCCGCGCAGCTCCTTGCCCGGACGTCGTTCGAACGCCCAGGCTCGGCCCTCGCAGCCTCTCACGTTGCCTGCAATGGCCAAACAAACACGTTGGACATGCAGGATGGTTCAAACTTTCGGTTCGGGATTCAGTGGTACGTCGTCCGGGACACCAAGGCAATGCCCGCGGGCACCGAGCTCAAAGGCGCCCCTCAAGTGTGCCATCACTGATGTCTGATTTTATTTTGGTCAAGCTGTTGATGTGAAATTTATACATATTTGGGATGAAAACGGTGTCGGTTTCGATTTGGAAGAGAAGATGTAAGGGTTGTGAGGAGGGGTTTATTTTCTGGTCTTGCTGACTCCTTATTCCAAACACTTCCATCTAACTGTTAGCCTTTTTCACCGTGCAAAATTGAAAGCTTTAAAACTAGATTCACCCCTGAAGTAGCGTTTTATCCCGAAATCGAATTTCACCCCTGCAGAAGTAAACAGCACAATGTGCAAAACGTGTGAAACTTCGTGTGGATTTCTTACCTTTTATATTTCAAACCCAGTTTGTACATCGGTTTTTTTGCAAACGTATGAGATTAAAAACTTGATATATGATAGAAAATCACCGTGCAAGCACGATCACCACACCAGCTCTTTGGTGCGATACCCAGGAAGGGTTCCACGAGTCCATGCAGGGGACACGTCCCACCCTCATCCCCCTAGTAGACGGCTATGCCCTTGACATTTTGAGAATAGCCTGGTCCTTACTCACCCCGAAGACACATCTTCTCGAAGTAGCTCTGTCCCTCCCTGGGTGACAGCTCGCTGCCCCTGCCCTGCGTGTTTCGGTCCAGCTTGAAGCACTTCATTGCGTTGTAGTCGAGGCTGAACGCCGGACAGTCCGCCCCGGCCTCCAGGCAGCGCGCGCCGCACTCCAGCGTCACCCCCGGCGACGTCGCCATAGCCAGACCGACCTGCTGCGCGGAACGCAGGAAGTGGCCGGTCACTTTCTCGAACGTGAACAGGCCTTCTTCACACTGGCCTGTGGGGGAAGAAAGGGTGGCGTTAGCTCACTCTTTATCGTTTTCCTTTCGTTCTCGTCACATGCGGTGCAAAGGATTGCATTCCAGTTAAACGACCGATTGAACGATCGTGTGACAAGGGAGAAAAATCTTGCGAAAATTCGCGGAAAATTTGAGAAAATTAACCTTCTTGCAAGCCCATTTTTTATATGAATACCTAACTATGGTGCCGTAGCCACTTTTTTGGTGCACGGTGTCTTTTAAACAAAACTTAATTTTGTAAAAATATTATTAAGATAAATGTTCTCCTACTCTTAGCACGAGTATTCAAAAAAACTGATTTCCAAACTGGTTTTGAATGCTAAGAAACTCTCAAAAACCTTCCCAACGTTCCACAAACCATGCTTTTTACATATTTAGTTTCAGGGGAAAAAAGCTTTCCTGAAGAAGTAAGCAGCATAGTTTACGAAACCTGCCAAAATGTTTGCGAATTTCTGGAGATAATTTACAGCCTGCAGTTTGTAAATCAGTTTTGTGTGAACGTGATCCTTTTTGTTCTGAGTGGGGTACATTTGAATCCCAAGGAAGTCACGTGAAAGGTGCATCGACATGGTCATGACTCACTGATGCTGCATTGTTTTTCCGCGTAAATTGCATCTCGCTTGGAGATGAGGGGAGCGTTGTTCAGCGCTACCGAGTCGTCTCCGCTCAAATAGCACCGCTTCTCGTCCATTGCGTACGTGAACGATCGACACGTGAATCCTCGAGCCTGCAAGTGCAATCACACGTCAAGCCACGTCAAGCCGTTGTTAGACGAGCTAGGGAGACGATTTTGGTTCCACAGCTTGGCGTGTAATGGTGTGATGAAGTGCGCTGATGTGCTCAATTACCTGATCGCAAAGAGCTTCGCACTCTCCTTGGCTGGCGGCGAACTGCAGCTCGTCCATGGAAATCACGGTGTTTCCTTGGCGAACGTTGTATCGACAATCTGGTAGAGCTGTGAGAGTAACACGGTGTTAGAAACAGCCAGGTGTTAAACTTATAAGCAGAAATGTAATTGGGAAGCGAGGCTTTCTAGCTTTCTTGAGTCAGATGGCAGGGAAGTGAAACGAGAAAACCGTGCCTCCGATCCGGGAATCGAACCCGGGACCCTGCGATAGCTGGTCGAATGCCTTTCCAGCTGAGATAATCGGCAGACATTTCTCTCGCTTTTCTGGGTGGGTCTGGCTTCTCCTACAAGAGCAGGCAGGCGGATTCGATTTCCGGATTGGAGGCACGTTTTTCCCGTGTACTTTCCTTCCAGAAGTGTATTTGATAAACGGAAAGTATAATACGTCAAAGTCGCGCATGGATGAAAACAAGGAGGCGTAATGATCAAAAATTGGAATTTCAAAACTGACATATCATCAAATGACATTTTTCTCTATTGGCAATTTCTTTGCCGAGCTTACATCGGACGCATTGGTTCTCCAAGTAGTCGACGCTGCCGCCGGGCTGGCGTCGGAAAGCGCTTGGCTGACTTCGCCGGTCTTCACGACTCAGCCGGCAGATCTGAGCAGATTCGTCGTATTCCGCCGACCTAACAAAGAAATTACAGTAGCCTGATTAAATGGCGAACAATTACTTGCTGGGTCAAATTTGCCGAATGGACTAATTTTTCCCCGTGGATCTGATTCCACGATTAAGCGGACTCTCGCTTTTTATCGCGTATCATTTGCATTTTCCGTAACGGGGTATTGCGAGCAAGAGAACAAAAGCTGGCCAACGAAGCGTGAGCATCCAGTTTGCGTGTCTCTACCACACCAGGGACGGATGACACTGAGCTAAAATATAAAATGACACTGATTTCATGCGCGGAGACCAGCGTAAAGACCGGTCTTTTTCAAAAAATATAAACTACCCCCAAAACAAGCCGTGAAACTGAGATGGCAAATTGGGAAATTTGGAAACTGGGGTGAAAATTTCCTCGTACAGCAAAAAATACGAAATAAAACTAGTTAATTTAATTGAATGCAAATGACGCAATTAACTGCTTGTTCGGTGTTCAACATTAAAAAAAACGCAATTAAAATTTAATTTGGGATTTTTTGATGGCCTTCAAAACGAGGAAAAACAAATAGCGGTTTTGGGAAAAAGCAAGACCGACCCTGACCGTTTCAAGCTCGGTTACGAGCCGGATAACCGGGGTCCCAGCGAGACTGGCACCTCCACCTCCAGCTTACCTGCACGTGAAGGATGTCTCGAAGAGGCACAGCTTCTCGCACTCTGTTTTGGTCTGGATGTTTCGTTCTTCGCGGTCATCGAAGTCCTCGAGGTATGCGCCTACCACCCTCTCGAAAGCCCATAGTCGGTCACCGCACATCGTCACCAAATTTGACACTGCAAACAGCAATTCACATCGGTCGTAAAATCTTCCCCGTTCGCTCAGGCGCGAAAAGTCTTGAGTTAAGGTTCTTGTCCTTACCTCCACGTAAGCATATTTTCTCAAAGAAATTGCTTCCCACTTTCTCCTGCAGACTGTTTCTATGCCCAGCAGAATCCAGATTGAAAGACTGACATCGCGAATTCTCGTAATCTGAAATCAATCGAGACGAGGTAAGGCTTTGATTAAATAGAGGGTTCTATACAGTCAAGCGTATAGGTATGTGCAAAAGGTAAACGTTTGTAGGGAAATTGCTAGCATAAACTAAAATTATCCTAAGCTTAGCACTCTAGGAGTTGTGTTACCAATAGTAAAAATAACGTACTGATTGGTCCAGGTAAATATATTATTACTGGCGATACTAATTGCGCTTTACAACGATATTTCCCGTATTTTTTTTTACCAATTATTCAAAAACGTATTGATGAGCGTTAAAATGAAATAGTACGACACAGATTTGGAACCAAATGTATGTTTCCACCAGTGCACTTTTGCTAGCGCAAGCTTCCAACATGGCCGTTTAGGCCTTGAAACCCTTTTGGTAACAAGATTGGCACATTGTTTGGGTGACTACATAGTAAATTATGACTCTCATTTGAAAGTCAAGTATATTTTGTATTTTATTTGCTCACAGACATTCATTCTCATTATTCTCAAGGTTATTCACACGAGGCATCCAATTGGCGACGCAAAAAGAGCATCCAGGCCATTAACGTAATGTCATTCTGCATTCTGCACCGCTTTGTGCATTGGCTGCCGTCCGCTAGTCGGCGAACCCCGTCTACCATGACCGGGGAACGTGACTAATGGCTCAATGGACCATCATTGTCTGCAATCGCGGCGCACCGGAGGGTCATCGCATGGCCTCGCTCAATGGAGTTGTTGACAATCATCATGGCAAGTCATCTTTTTTCATGTTTCGG
This sequence comes from Lednia tumana, assembly GCA_003287335.1. Lineage (NCBI taxonomy): Eukaryota > Metazoa > Arthropoda > Insecta > Plecoptera > Nemouridae > Lednia > Lednia tumana. The sequence continues at coordinate 9,233 of QKMV01001116.1, forward strand.
AAGCGAACTCAAACGGCACTTGTAATTAGCAGGGAACTTCACTGATTCAGTAAAAATGTTATCAATTTTCATATTCGCTTTCATTGAATGGTATCTCATTTTTTTGGATGAAATTAAATTGCTTCTGAATATTACTTGAGCAGACCAACTTAAAAAACTTTTGATATTGTTGGGACATTTTGCATTGTCAAGTTCGAGTAATTTGCTCGGCGCTCATAGCCTCGACGCTCTACTCGCGATAAGCCCCATAAAACAAATAAACATACGAATAATGAGCGATTCGCTTTTAACACGCTTTAATTTGATATCTTCAGTCAGTCATTCAGATTTTCATACTTATCAAGAACAAGAAAGATAGTTTACCAAGACAGAAAAATCCCTCCCTCCGAGTTGATTGAAAATCGCCGTTCCAAGTTGATTTGAAATTCATTAACCGAGTCCGTACGGTAGTGAGTTGTTACAAACGTCCGGCAGACGCAACAAGCGCGGTAATGATATCAATGGCCAATGATCCCCCCCTCCCTCCCCAGTCTCACAGAAAGACTTCATAGGCGACATTTTCAGTACCCCTTGTGACTTTATAAATTTGGCGTGCCTGATGAAGATAATCAACAACTCCAGTCTCCTCCCATAGATCATGCTCTACCCATACTACGGTCCAACTAGAGATCAATTTTTAGCATAGTGAAAGCGAAAGTTTCTCATTCAAAAGACTATGTGCCCCAACAGACGAGAGCAATTGCCCGGTCTTACCGACGGTGAACGCGGCACAGGTGGGCGTCTGTCTGCAGATGGCCGTGCAGTCCCTGGTGATGCCCGTGCCCGGCTGGGTCAGGATGCCCTGCGACGCCCCGAAGTTGAACTTCACCCCCGTCGTCTTCTCGTACGTCTCCGTGCCGCCGAAGCATTGCGCTGAAACTGCGCTCACCGTTAGTGACTAATAGAGATCCGTACCGCCCGCCGCAAGTCTTGGGGAATCCACCCACGAGCAGGTGAATCGCATGTCCAATTGCCGTTCATGAGAAAGGTCGATAGGGATAAGCAATGAATGACTTTGAATCAGTTTGCAGCTCGCCATTGATGGTAGCAAATGAGGGTATAGTGCTTTTTAGACTCGTTTCTATCTCCTAGTCTGAGCACTAGTTAAAGAAAACAATGATTTACAAACTGGTAAGTTTTTTGAAAGCATAACGTGCTCTTCTGCTTTGAAGTTGGAGAAGACTTCCAAGCTGCTGTTGGCTCATCAGGAGGATCAAAAAGGATGAATGGATTTTGGTATACGGGTATAGGGTCGTGTTGGGTGGTGGAGGAAGTCCAGCATTTTAAGAATATTAAAATCACTTCAAAAATACCTGCTTACTCGAGGATATAAGCAAGATAAGCAGGTATTTTTGAAGTGATTTTAATATTCTTAAAATTATTACTAGCCGTGTAGGCTTTAAAAGTTTATTCCTTGTCAAGTCCAGCATTCGTGTGGAAGGTTGTGGGAAATCACAGAAACCCCAAATAGGCGATTTGGACTCGAAAGGAAATTAACACCTCGTAATACTGTTTTGCGTACACATGGAGTAAACTTACATTTCGACCTAAGTTACTTTGAGCTAAGTAATCGTAAGAAAAACGGGCTGTATTGAAAAGTAAGAACTAAATTTTGCCGTTTGAAAATCGATGTTTTCTCGTGTCTTTTACCTTTTACTTGATTTCCTATTAACGTCGCTATCACCAAGAAGTGTGTCAACGTTTTCCACCGAACACTTTTCACCTACGGAAGAGAAAATTTCATGAGTGCCATTTTCCTTACACAAATACTGATACACACAAAAAGATTATTTACTGAAGCAGCAAAGGCTTACTACAGATGGCATTCAAATTCTCAACGCTTTAATCTTCCATGCAACCCAATAAAGCATGAGAACGATGATTATAAAATCTAAGTAATTCATTCTCCGAACCTACAATTACGTACTCCTAAATCATAATTAGAAATTTCCGTCCAGAGCATGTTAATTTATTTCCGTAATGTTTTGTATCCCATAGCTTTAAATCTTGAGGGTATTAAACTGTAGTGTTTGGTACGTGAACGATGCCGGAGTTTTTGCAGGTCGGCGAAGGGCCGTGTTGAGATTACCCTCATTTCGCAGGTGAAGATTACGCGTTCCACTCTTGTTTCTAATTTCCTTCTCAAGTATTTGGGGTTTTAGTTGCCTAATATTTTGTGAAAAATGCAGAGCTAATTCTTCGTCGCTCTCCTATCAGGTGTAATAATGGCATGAGGAAAAACCCATATTATTTTAAGAGTATTTTGATTATTACAGCTAACCGCAAGTAGTAAAGACACCAAGCTTCTTAACTCCAAGAAAATCCAACTGGCTTTTTTCAACTTTTTTTAATTTAAAAATTAACACATTTTAATTGGGATGTGATCATTATTGCCATGAAAATGTGTTAATTTCAAGAAAATGATAAAAATGCAAAATTCAGATGAAAATTCAGAAAATGCAGGCAAATCGCGTGGGTTTTTCCATCCGCCACTCATCTAGCCGCCAACCAGCTATATGAAATCCTGATGCTCTCATCATGTCATGTCACTCCCCCAATTTTTTATTTGAGTTCTATTGTGTAAGATTTGGTCCAAACACCAAACCACAGTAGTCCAAGGTGGACAAGATCACGGATTTTTCTTGAATCTATGTATGTATCTAATAGTGCTATCATCTTAGAACTTGATTTGTTACGGAATTGTTGAATATGTGTTTAAAATTATAAGGGCCACCCTCCAACAATTATGGTCCATTAACCCAGGTTGCTTAAGCTGTCATAAAGTTCTACTTTTATGATCGTCTCGTTGCTCTGATATTCAAATTAGGCCCCAAAGCTTTTCTTCATTGGACCTTCGTACCAATGAGATTAATAGTAAGAGCTTGGCCAGTAGACCATCTTAGTCCGAGTAAGGTTTACCAGATCCTGAGATGCTTTAACTTACCCCATGCAAAAGCTCTACCTAAAGAAACGTCTTTTAGGATACATTAGTATTTTGAGACGTGATCTTATCGGAGTGCATTTTTACGGCGAACAAATTCCAACGATGTGTCAGTGGAGGTGCCGGGTCTCACGCTTCATTCAAGCAAAGACACACAATTTTTTTCGACGAAGCCCGACGCATGCGTGGGATTAGTGAGCACGCCCAGAATACGCATCACGCCCAAACCTTTTTCTATCACTTCGAAAGCTCATCAGTGCAAAACTCCAACCCATTATAACATTAAATTGGAAATTGGTCCCATGGACGCTGCATGTTCATGAATTGATTTCAATCTAAATTCACAAGTTTACAAAAAAGATGAAAGAAACTTTCAATTTTCTCTCATTTCTTTATTACAAGCGAATAATGTACGCAAAAAAATCCTATAGCGTCGCTATAATTGACTTCTAAAAGGATGTATCCCGTGGGGTGGAATTGAACCTTCGACATTGACATTTAATTTTCGCGTTATGCCGGATGGCCAAGAAATGTTGACCGCCGAGCTATAGCTCGAGTTTTAGTGACAGATATGTAAAAAGCGACAGCCGCGGAGTCACCTCGCGTCCAATCGGTTTCGGTGTCCAAAGCATCAGAGTATCGAAGCGTCGAACGCGCTCCACCAAACCAGGCCGGAAACCCGTCACGGCGCTTTCCGCTGCCCAAGGACTTCGTTCGGACGTCGCCGGAAGTCTATAGAAACCTTTCCGGATGTGGACGGATGGTAACAATCGGAAGGGTCGTTGCGCTACGTGCCATACCGGATATATTGGCCAGCGTTTCATTTGAAATTTATGATACGTCAAAGGATTTTACTGTTAAATATTTCTGTCGTGCTAGAGGTAAATGATCGAAAATTGACTCGGCCAGTCCCATGCGATGATAATCAGCATTGTACACGTCTGTTCGTGTTAGTAAAGCGATGTAGAAATGTGCCCGATTCGCACAGCATTTAAATCACAACTACGTAAATCAAAATAATAGGTAACACGCAAACGAAAATAATTAAAACTTTTTGCCTCATTTAATATACACAGAAAAATGATGTCTCATTTGCAAAGCAATCTTAAAATTTTACGTAAAGTTCCAGCTTTGTATTTACAGTACATGTTTTTATTTATAATTCACCCTATGAGACACACCGAAGCAATTTGTTTCACTCTTTAGACTTTTGTCAATAGAATGATTCTAGCTCGACTGTGTAACACCAACTACCATGCAAGTGCAACCCAATGATCTAAATAAGTGTCTCCGAGAGAAATTCCCGAACTGAGATGTTACCCACCCCTGGCTAGGGGTGCGTAGTTGTCGCGGACTCACGTGCTTGGTTATCATGATTGAGACGATCGCGAACACTTCATCACTGACGCACTGCACTGGTCAATGAGGACTGGAGCTGCTCTGCAGATGACAACCGTGTGGTCAATCAGAGCTGTCGGCTGGGTGGGTGGGAGGAAGTCATGGACCATGTCATCGCAACAATGTTCGCCTAGCACGCATGGGCCACGGTCTAAATTATGTCCAACGACAGGTGACGAGATAAAAGCATTGATCAAAGATAAAAGTGTGTTTTAAACAGTGCCCGTAGGAGGGCGAGCTAATAATTGGTTGAATAGTTATTGTCTTCTGTGCAACTAATGTACCGTCGATATGCTGGACGTAGGTTTAACAAAATTACATACTTTTATTGGCCATCTCCCTAATCGCTATTGATATCTCAAAAGTCAAAGTTCATGCACGATGTTCGACCGCGAAAAGTACCTAGACTTACAGGCATGAACATGGTAAGCGCCATGCTTCCTGGGCACTGGCAGCGTAACATTTGGGTAGGGATTAGTAAGCGGTTCCTATGCTTTCATTCGGGTTGGTACTTGGTAAAAAAATAATAACACCAACTGAAGGTTGTGCAAATACAAAATACAGGTACTCTTTCAAAATATTTATTGCATATACAGTTTGTATCCACATTTTTTATCATAATCAGCAATGCACCATGGCAGGTTTAATTTTCATAGCAAGAAAGATCATTCAAAGCATTCCCGAAGGTAAACGCATTTCTTTGGTGTGACAGCGCCGTCAGTATCGTTGCAATGTCGTATCACCTGCAAAATTACACCTTATTGAGCAACTAATTCACTTCTCATACATACGACTACAACGCGAGTTCTCCCGATCTCGCCGACAGACTTACTGGACAAACCCCACACGGAGTGTGAACAAGACCGGTGGTTGGGAGCAGAGTTTCTGTTGCCCGATACAGGACGGGACCGTTTATCGTGATGGACCGTTCCACTTTCCCGTCATACACTAAAGTGTCCAAGATCGTTTCAATGTCCTCCACAGATAGCTCTACCTGTAAATAGTCATGTTCTTTAGCAGATGTTTCTATTTATTTTTTAATATGCGTTTCTTAAAAATACATAGAAATTTGCAAGCAGGTAGCTTCATACCTTGCTAATTCCTAGCTGTCCAATATATTTCCAAACGTCGCTGGATGAAGCAAACGTGCGTTTGCAAGTAGCTAAAGGTCCACCCATATACGTGTGTTTGTTTTCTTCTATTTTCTGAAGGAGGTACCGGTAGCATTGCTGATTTAGTACATCTACAAACTCGGCTTCAAAGTCTTGATCACAATACCATGCCCCACCTGTGATTGAACTGTGAGCTTCTAGATTGTATAGCATGTAGACTTTTTTCTTGCTTGCCTGTATTTGAAATTAAGGAATTCTGTAATTTCAAGTTTCATTCGAAAACTTAAATCCATTTGTGAATACTGACAAATTCCTTACATTTACGGATTTTACAGCCTTTATCAGCTTCTTATTTTCAAGAACCTTTAGAATCTTGTTCAGATGTGTAGGAATCAAGTTGGACTTGTATCGTATGTCCCGGATCCATATTCCCTTATTACCGGCTTCTTCAATGATTCCAAAAACAACTTTTTCCTCATTGTCCCCAGTAATTAGAGTTTTCCCACGGGTTTGGTCTTTCAATTTGTACAAAAGCTTTCCATTGTGATTGAAGAGATCAAACAGGTTCTGAAACAAAAAAATATATTTTATTTTTTAAATCCTGAAAAACTCTACAGCACTATAGGCCTAGACAAGGGTCCGTCGCTTAAATAGTAGACCAACCAAACGGGTGTTTTTGGACAGAAGTGAACTTTAACTTTTATTTTCGAGTTTGTTCTTTTAATACTTACTAAACAATTTTTGACTCAAATGACCATTATTTTGGGAATATAAATGATAAACCTGTTCTTGTAGGTTGGATAGAACTTATTAGCGCAAAAACGAATAACAAAATTAGCCACGTGCTACACAGGCAGAGTGTTGATGCAGAATAGCTTTATGGCTTGTCATTTTTATCTAGCTGCCAGCGTGAACGCTTTCCAGTCACAGAAATGTACGCATTCAGCCTCGGCCTATAGCTACCCCAATAAACACAATATGTAATGGGTATGGTGGCACGTGATTAATACAGTCTGTACATATATAAATGTAGTGTCTATGGTCTGTACCTACTACCATAGCTACTACTGACGGGAAAACATACCTGTCCAAGTAATTTATTGATTACCGCCGCTCGTTCGGCTGGTTTCAGCTCAGGAATTTCATCCTGAATTTCTTTATCGGTTAATCCTTTTGGATATGTTTGAGCAAGGGCTATTATCCTGAAAGACAAATTCAAAGAGTGATTATTTTCTACTATAACTAGATTTGTTATGATCAGCTAATTCAACATGTGTGTATAATCGTTTTAATATTAGGTATCAGCTTGTGCTTCTAAATTACCTCTGTTCGTAATCATTAGATGTACTTGTTGCTTCTCCATCACTTGCCATCGTGTTTGTTTGAAGTTACAGGCAGTGAGGAAACAATTTTTAAAATACCTTGCACGAACTCTAACTTCTAACCCGTCGAATGCGAGCAAGCCATGATGTTTTTGGAACAGGTGGCTTCTAGCTGTCAAACTCAAATGTTATAGTCAGCTGTGAGCTCCATCGTCTCTGGTTCCTTTCGTCAAGATCTTTCTGAACGCACCCAGGCCCTACTAAGAAAATCTTGTTCTGCAGCAAAGAATTTTGTAATATTTTAAGGTAAACATAGATTAAGGTTCAGCATATTGTTCATATTATTTGTATCTTGCTCGTTCGTAACTCTAAATTTTCATTACCGAACGTATAAGCTCACACTTGATCAGGAAAATCAACTAAAGATTTTTTTTATATTTCTAACCTTTTTGCCTACTTATGTGTTACTAGATATCTTGACCCCTGTCGATCATTTTATCTCGTGCTATTTCTTCGTTATCCCATTCGAAGTGATATTTTGACAAGGCATTTGTGATCGTGCCAGTCAGTGATGGATAGCTCGCTTGTTTCAGATGGCAGACCGTGTCGCTCGTCCCATGAAGTTCCCATACACCCTATCGGCAAAGATTGCTCAGTTTCCGCTTAAGTTCCACCTGAACAACCAGTGGATCTGGCGATATTATTTCATCTCCTTGGCCGTCTGCACGCCAATCTTCTACTCCATCAGCAGTCTTGGTAAGGATTCAGTTCAAAAAATTTTGGAATGTGATGCAATTTAAGATCTGTACATTAGTAGATTTAGTTGTAATTTTCATAAATAAATTGACCGGTAATTTTTTCTCTTTGCAGCTAATTCCCCTGCAAACAAGGCCAAGTGGGCTGAAAGCCAGGCCAAGGATGCAGCTGAGCATCATTAAGTTTGGAAAAATAATTAGAAAGTGTAAATTCAACTCGCCAACAGAATTGGATCTTTATGTAGATATTTAAAGTTCAACAACCTGAGATTGATCATTGTGAAATGATTTGATTCAGTAATAAATTCACTGAATAAATGTATTTGATTCTTCATTATTTATCTGTCACACTTCTTTGCCTACACACTTTACAGGTCATGGGCAAGCAGGGGAGGCTCGTGAGGGAGTACTGTAGGGCTACAGACCTCCCTAGCTTTCCGGTGTACACCTTAAAATAATCTACAACTTGATTTTGTTTTGAAATATTGCTTTATACCAATACATAATTATATGTATTACCTACAACCAGTAAAATATTCACTCGGTATTCGTTAATCGTATTGCATCAGCAATATTTGCTATGGCTCGCATGGCATTGCATTTAAAGAGCAAACGATCTCGCCCGAATGAGAAACGGACGCAACAGCTGGCTGCAACCCACCTACCGCGTCATCCGCGTCATAACCGAGGAACGGTTTGGCATGTTGGATACACCGGTTCTCGTGAGATCACCGAAGTTAAGCAACATTGCGGTGGACCAAAGGTT
>QKMV01001117.1:0-17555 GCA_003287335.1 Lednia tumana
ATTTTTAACGCCATAAGAAAAGCATTGTCCCCCAACGTTGATTGACTATGGAATTCCTTGATCACTAGTCGTCCATTGATTATCGAATGTAGTTGTTGAACAATAGGCCTAGTAGTAAAACACTGGTTTATCACGTCTATAAGCATAATATACGAATGATTGGTTTAAGAGTTCAAAAAAATCACGGGTAAACTTCAAATATCAATGCAGTCTGGTCCTTGTCAAGTTTTAATTTGGTTGGTCAGAAAAAAACATGATTTTTTTCCCACATAAATGTGTATTACTTCTAAACAAACCAGGATATCAAAAATGTACCAATAACCAACCATAGATAACTTGTACCAACACCAAACTTACGAACAATTGCAAATTTTAAAATTAAAATGGTCAAACGGCACCAGCTAAGTTAAAAACGTGAAACCGAGGGTTAAATTCAGGTAACCTGCCTAAAAACCAAACAAATTCCGCTCATACTGCCTTGCTTGTATTACCAGACTACGAAATACTCGATTGTCCCTGCCGAGTAGTAATTCGGCATAGGAAAGATTATTTTCAAATGTTCTCCACTCACAAAATATTCTGAGCGGACAGAATTCAATCCCCTTGATTTCCGCAAATGCAGAGAAACAAATTCGCCACACACTAAGCCGTAATGAGATGGCACTTGCTCATTGGAAATCGAGGTGCCACTGGCATTAAAATATTGTGATTTCATAACTGCGTTCTGAGAAACGATTAAAATACAGACTTTTCGTGATACATGTAGGGACAGATGAATGTACATACTGGTGGGCTGTTCACGCTTACAACTATATGCCTTTACTATAACATAAAGCAAATGATTAGTTGTGTTCAAAAGGATAAGATTATACTCACAGGACAAGGATGAATGAGCCTCTGTTAAACGATAGCCAAAACTTGATTGCTGCATCCGTAAGATTTTCTGCCAAGACAGCAGCGAATAACTTTCCATCTTCTCCGAAGTTGGTCAAGAGGAGTTTCTTTAACACCCAATGGATACCAGCATGTTCCACTAGAGGGAGCAATTTCTTCTCTTCTTTTATCTTGATGGTAGGATCGCAGACAAGCTCCGAGATTGCTTTGAATGCGTGCTTCAGAGGTTCGCCAGCTCCTATAAAAAGCGTAGGACAAGTCAGCACTTGTTCTTACCTGGCCCATGCTTGACCCATAAGCTGGATATTCATCTTATAAAGTGTATCCAGGCTGAAGAGTGCAGCAGTAAATCTGCTCTCCAAAGGAGGTATCCAGCAGGCTTTTTGAATGAGCTGTCAATTACTAGGAGATAGTGGTGGAGGGAGGCAGGTTGGCATTCATTGAAAGTTTCAGAGGAACTAACTGCACTTGCACTTTGACAATTCCAATGTTGTGCCCACAAATTAGTCAAATGTCAATCAAATATATAGTGTCCGGTTACATTCTCCGAGTCTTTCAGCAATTTGACAACCCTTACAAGAGCCATTATTGGTCACAATAGACCCTTCAACAGCCTATATTCAGAAAGCTTGCAGGATACCTCTTTTGTAGAGGAAATTTTCTACTGCACTCTTCAGCCCAGATTCACTATAGGTATCTTGACACCACTAACCGGTCTTCAGGATTGCGAGAGCCACCAAGCTGATCTTGCTATCAGCAAACCAGATTGGAGCATCAGCAGCAATGGCCTCCAAGAATGGCACTGAAATGGTTTCAAGAATACCTTGTCGTCGGATTTCCAGGTCTTTCTTACTGGTGCTTTTGGTCAGAAATGTTTTGAGTTTCTCGAGCTCAAGTTGTTTGACTCCGAAGAAATTAGCATCGCGATACACAACGAGGTAAGCTATGATCTTGCGACCGAACTGATCTGCAGCTAACTCTTTTGCACTGGAAGCAATCTCTGGAAGAAGTATCTTGCCAAACGTGACTGTATCGTCGACGGAATCTATGAGGGCCAAGATGATTCTGTGGTTGAACCTGGCTTTTGACATTCTGGTAATGTGACCTTTCAGGCTTTTCATCACTATTTTCTTCTCCTGAAATTGAAAACAAATTAGAAATTCTGATCATATTGTAGAGCATTATAAAATAAAGAACAGTTTATATTGAAACAAAAACTGAAATTAAATTTAGTACAAAATATTTTTTGCAAGGTTGCTGTCTACTAGTACTACTGCAATTTAAAACTGGTCATAGTGCATTTATACGCTTTAATAAAGTCTGACGACTATCCTACGTAATGAAACCTTGCCTTGTTAGTTGCTTCGATAACACACTGCATGCCCACTTCAGATGCCGCTGCCGTGTCTAAAACTTCACCCAGCTCAGTGCGAACATGTGCCAGCATCTCGGCCTTGTCCTCTTTGGAACAATGCTGGAGAAAGTCGTTGAGAACAACGTAAAACAGACTGGACTGGTTTGTCTTCCTAAAGTGCAAAGTAAGAGGAATTATTTTCCGTTTCAAGATGCTGGCTGTTCAGCGCTCGTCAATTGGAAAGAGTTTTAGGATGTTAGTGATAATGAGGGTGGAGATGAACCTATCCGAGACGTTTGACTCGACGTGCGCTTAGCTTCGGTGCATCAAACACACAAACAAACTTCATGTGTAAGTACTAATGTAAGAAAAGATTGCAAGTATTTTTTAACTCACAGGAACAGGCATAAGAGTTTTTTTATTGAACTGTAACTAAAAAACACATACTTGTCAATCATTTTGGACAAGTTCTTCTTTACGCAAGCCAATTGGACATTTTTCATATCCGGCATCAATTTGAAAGTGTCTTCAAGACATTTCACCGACTCGTCTTTGCTACTTGTCTTGAACCAATCACTGTACAATTCTTGATGCATGAGATTCTTTTGGCTGTTGGTGGCTCCATTTGTATAGGCAAACTCTACCACAGGTGCTGACAGCTGAATAATAGAGATACATGTTCTACATTGATAAGTTTGCCTTTTAAGACCATACACCAACAACTCACTCAAAGAATTACCTGAGCAACTTAAACTCCAAAAGTTGACATGAAATCAAAGAATAAGCTAGAAAGAATGAGCACTCTTATGGCCAGTGCATACGGCGGATTGCCAACCCGCGCATGGGATCTGTCACATAGCCAATCCATCAAGATTGCCGTGGTTGTTTGTACTGGGACCAGCAATTAACACGGTGCACAAAGGACTTTTCTTAACTACTCAAGATAACGACTTTTACGCAAATTCTAAGCTACCATTAAGTCGCGCGTTACCTTTCCTCGTTTCATTTTCCCAGGCATCATATCGTACCGAGACACAAATAGGTACGTATTGTTAAAAGTTAAACTCAGGCAAAAGGTTGGGCCAGTACACTTCATTTACTGGGAGAGCTTACTTTTCCGTCGGGGGGCAATGTGGCGGTTAACACAGGGAGGTATGGCCAGAGAGCCTACTTTGTGGGTGTAATGCAGTATGTCTCTCAAAGTATAGACTGTATTAAGCCAACTTTAGTAATGTAGCTACGTAAATAAAATGATAAATCACAGAAATGCCAAGAGGATTAGTATTTTTATGACCACTCATGTGGCAGCAAAAAAAAAATGTTGGTAATTTAAATTGGTAGATAAATTACTAATAGAATAACACAACATAGAGACTAGTTTAACAAACTTAAATGTAGAATTGGTATCTCATGTTTCACTTACAACATTCCTCGTCAACTTAACAACACTTCCCATGAAAGAATCGACAACAATCTTCTTCGAATCTTTACTTCCGTACTTAAGCATCTTTTTCACACACTTGCTAGCATACTTGGATTGTAGCATCTTCTTCAGCACTGGTTGAAGTTCCTCAATTATTGCCGAGCGAATCTTTGCCGAGCCAAGGTGTAAAAGCCACTGTACTATCCTCGACATTTCGTGGGCAAAAATTACTTTTGAAAGGTCATTTTTTAGCAAACCATACAGTTCTGTGGTAGTTGCAGTATGATCTCCTTTCTCCATACGAAGCTTTTCCCAAAGCTTCTTTGCTGCCACTGTTTTGTCGTAAACAGTGCATTTTTTCTGGCGCCGTTCTAAGCGCTTCTCTTTTGACTCTTGTTTTAGCACTGCCCAATTAATTTTTGTTTCAGTTTCAGGCCTCTCTTCTGACCATCCATCACCTTCTCTATTTGCTGATAACTTCTTCCCATTCAATGAATTAAATTGCTTCGGCCAACTTTTGGAGGTGCCTTCATCGGAAGGCGTTCTATCGTCACCCGTCGCATCTTTGCGAAACTTCTTCGTCTTTTTATCTGAACCTTCATTGCTGAAAGGTCTTTTAACTGGCTTGTTTTCTTGCTCAATCAGTTTAGACTTTGTCTTTGTCAAGAACTCCTCTAGTGTGTTCTTGATGTGCCCATCATCCAAGAGATCACCACCAGCAGCATCCATTGCGTGGTATGCACGTACTTTCTACTCAAGTTATTGCCTCTTTTAACTAGGTTTGTAAGTAAAAACGTAATAAAATTTTAGGTTGAATTCGCACGCCAAGATTTTGTTTCTTGCTTGAACGGCTACTTGGTCGACATACCCCAATATTTTTAACACACGTGTTTCTAGCGTACAATAGCGGCCATATTGGATTTATCCTTACACAATTGACAACAGGTTGCGCTACTGTGCGCTGGTCGCTAAGCCTTTCTAGATCGTTGGGTTCGAACCCCAAGGAAACCATTGCTGAAGCAAATGTCAGATAAGACGGCGATTTGATGTCGGCCGACGAGAAATTGTTCTTTAGAAAAACTGTGCAACACTTAGCAAGATCCTTGGCAGCTATTAAAGAAACGCCATGGGAAAAGGTATTTAATTTTTCCAGAGGGGTAATAAAACAAATCTAAGTTTGTTCACTCTGGTTTGATTAAATAGAATTGGATTTTTTTGGACTGGAAGTGATTATTTAATTACTTCAGATGAAGATATGACTTTCAAAAGATCTATTTCCAACAAAATGTATCTGGGACTTTTTTCACAGGTCAACACACTGTATGCGCTATGTCCACAAGATTCTGGTCAGGGTGTCTTTCGGCTAGACCAGCGAGGTCAAGATGCCGTCATCGCTCTTGGAATCTACTTCCTCGAGTCCAAGCTTCAGCATCGTGAAATCATCTTACCCTACTTGCTCAAGCTCTTACGAGGGCTTGCTAAGGCCGTGTGGCGCGATGAAGCCAGAAGTTTCCAGGTAGAACGTATGTATCGACACAGCTATTAAGACCACCCGACTCAGAAACCTAACTAAGTACCTACTACCTGTACCCATTAATTAAAAAAATGGTTTTCCTGATATGGATCCACAAACCAAAGGGCTCATTAACAATTTCCATCGCCATAGCATAGTGATAGCCAATCACACATAGGTACTTGGTGTGGCCCTCTACTGGCAAGATGAAATTTCAGAAAATTTTCCCAAACCTTAGTTCAGATATATTTTTTTCTTTCAAATTACCTATACATGCCTTGGGCATGCATTGTCAGAGTGCCCTAGCTTAACCTTAGCAAATCCCTGAAATAGACTAACTTACTACTTTTGGGATATGTGGAGGGAAGGAAGAAGTTGTCGGTCCAAGCTTTGCAATTTAGACCAGCATCGTACCTAAACAGTTTCTTAGCTTTGTGAAAAGCCACTACCTTCATTATAGTATTTGCTTTTTCAAACTTAATGCTCATGTTTCCAATGTGAATATTGGAATTTAACTACCTTAAGTACAGCATTGTTCAAACCAGTAATAAGGAGCAGAGAGTTTAAATAGCAAATTTCGTAAAAAATTTCTCTCATGGTAATTTACTGGAAACAAATTTATGGTAAATCCACACCATTACTTTAAATACTCGGTAGTTTATAAGAAAGTGTTTGTTTAGTAAAAAACCCTTTTTAATTGCAGGCATTCCTGTGGCTGAACGGCTGAGCTTTTGTTTGAACACTCTTCTCTCAGACATTGCAACGAAATATGAGCCAGCACGGGAAGAGATCATCTCAGCTCAAGTTGATTTCCTTGCTGTTTTGACAAACTTATGCCTCAACTTCAAAGATCAGAGTCGACCATCGTCACTCTCCATCACCGCTAAACGTATGATTTGTACATTAGTAGAGACGCCATCTTATTCTTGCTATGCATGTAATATATGCATATTTAATTCATATCATAGTTGAATCCTGTTTCCAAAACTTACGTTGGATTTCTTTTCCAGTGAGTTTGTGCAAGACGATCGTGCCCATTCTTATTGGTCTAGCACGCTCTATGGGCCGCTACTGCACCAGTGATCCACCCCTACTGTGTCGTTTGTTTCCCCGGGCTGAGCCACCAATGCCAAACGTGACGGCCAACTCAGACGACTCAGCCTCTATCTACAAAAAGAGAAGCTTTTCCAACTTTCGGTAGGAGTAAACCCATCTTCTTTTGGAATCTAAGAAATTGAGTATGTTTTGGCTCTCGACTGAAAAGTTTTTTCTTCCAGATCGATTATTCCCCGGTCTCTTTCTGGAAACTTACCTCTTCAGGATATGCTAAGCGTTGACGTCAATGACATTGGAATAACGTGAGTGAAAACAATAGCAAAAAAAATGAACTAGCCATATGTCTTTACAAAAAATAAATTTGTTACCTAGTTTAAAACTATTTTTGTCCTTGCAGCATGAACACGAATAAGCGGCCGTCCCTCAAATCTCTGCATTCAGTAGCCTACGACCCTACCACATATTTCTTCAGCAAGTTTGGTTCGAGTTTTAATCAATTCCCTCATATGAAGTTTGCTGAATCACTGGAGAAAAGAGCAATTCTGCAGTTTTCCATTGTTCATCTCCAGGTAAAATGCTAATAAAAACACGTAGCTATAGTTGTGCCACAATTTTAAGTCTATATGTAGGTATTAGGCTTTCCACAATGTAAACGATTTGTGATCTTAAAATCTTTCAGAGCTTGCTGGCACTTGCAAAGAAACTTCTGACCAAAGAGATGCTGTCGTTTCTCGATGATCAGGCTGCAGATGTTTATCTGATGGGCACACTGAAAGTGTTTCCTTACAAGAGCTTCAGTGAAACAATGACTCTGGTCATGGTAACATTACTCAGGGAATTGCTTCAACATCAGAAAGGTATGCTTACTGCAATCTCATTTTACCATACTTTCATCCTCGATCATGATACGTGCAGTGGTTGATTTGTGGATAGTTAGTCAGGTAATCCTCCCTTCTTCATCTACCTTTTTGGTTATTAAATTTACTAATTGCTAATTATGTAGCACAGATACCTACCCAGAAATTAAAACATACTTAGGTTACTCAGTTTAACCAAGGTTTTTTCAAGTTTCCAAGATCATAAACTTCATGAAAAAATATGCACTCTCTGGCTTAAGAATGTAACTCCTACAAGTGTACGTGTGAACCAACCTAAATAGTGACAAAACATCGAAAAAAATTAAGCTTTTCCCTGTAAACGTTTTAGCTTTTCCTAATAGTTCTGAAATTACCAGCTTGATAACTCTCTCTAAAAATAGGCTCGATTTCCCTAGGTACTAGTAACTGTACAAATTAAATTACCCAAAAGAAATTTATATTCCGAAACGGCAAAGAGCTTCGCGTGATCGTGATGTTTTCAACACAGATCTTCCCAGCCCGTTCACCCGTGATGTCCAGGAGTTCGTGAAAGGCTTGTTCTTGTCGGGCCAGACGGAGCTGCAGTCCCGCCACCACGATGCCAGCGAAAGGGAGGACAGGGAGAGCAACTTTGCAACAGTGAACAAGTTCAAAGTGAATGTAATGGCTAACTCGGCATGTGTTGACCTTCTCGTGTGGGCCATTGGGGATGAGACGGGTGAGTTCCAGGGCATAAATGGTGTCTTGAAGTTTTTGTTGGAAACTAGGCGGCTTTTTTGTCGCTTGCCTTTCGTAGAGAAAAAAAAGTCAATTTTAAAAATATGTGTTATGTAAACATTTCATATTTGTAGGTCTGGACTGTCTATAATCTACCTAATAAATGTAAATTGAATGGGGTATTAACTTATAAAATTCTTTAGGCTCATTTCTATCTCCTAATCTTAGCACTAGTTTAAAAAAAAAACTGGTTGTGAACTAGATTTGAATGCAAAACATTAAGGAGTTGTAGTGAATTTCTTATCATTCAAACCCAGTTCATAATCATTTTTTTAGGGTTATGAACTTGTTTGAAGTCATAGGCGCGTATTGGCTCAACCTACAGCGTAGTTTATTTTCAGCGATTGGAGCGGGGGCTTATCGATTGACTTCTTCTCTGTCTTCAATATTGAAAGGACAAGGTTCAGTAGGCCCTTGGAAATGCAGTTTATTCGCTTAACACTTAGGCTAAACTCTTTCTTTTCTTGCTGTAACAACTTGGCTTTTGAGCTCTGTGGTTCATTTGTGTGCTTTTACCTACTCCACCAATTATTTTGGGCATCCTCTTGGTGCAAATTTTACCGACTATAAACCTTCGTACGAAGCAGATATTCTCTGCCAAATAATCATGTACTAATTTTGTTGATTTCTCTCTGTGTGAAATGCTTGTGAATTTAAATATAACTCTTTAACTTTCTTACTTCAAGGCCTCTAAGCTAAACATATTATGTAGACAATGTCAGTTAGCATCACTTTTAACCAAGAAGATTACTTGCAAGGACATATTTGATCACAAAAAAATACTTTTTGCTCATTCTGGCGTTTCTTTTGCTGTTAGGTGCCGATAGCTTGTGTGGCAGACTGACTGAGAAGATCAACAGCAACCACGGCCACAAACTTGTTTTGGCACACATGCCTCTTCTGATGGTGTGCCTTGAGGTACAGTTAATTATTTGACAAAAAATCCATTCAGCATTTGCTTATTCAAAACACGTTTTTTTTCATGAGATGTGTGGTACTAGGTAGATACTTCTTCCTACGAAATTTAGTAGAGGTACCTATCTAGTAGGTACAATTTTTTTTTTGGATACCAACATTTATTATTTTTAACTTACCTCCCTTTGAAATATTTTTTTGCACCCTGATTTATACCTAAATCTTAATTTACTCTCATATTGTGATATGTTGTGTTCAACGCAGGGTCTTGGTAAGCTTGCCGAAAAGTTTCCTAACATAGCCAGCACTTCCATCTACTGCTTGCGCGATTTTCTGGTCACACCGAGTCCAATATTGTTTAAGCTTCATCGTCACGTCGACAGCAAAAAACAGAAGCTGAAGATAACTGGTGCGTCTTTATCTATTTAATATGCAACCTTCCAAGACTGAGAAAATATTGTGGTTGCGGCTCATGGATACCCTTGAATTGCAGTGCAAGGGAAAGAGTTGAACACTAACGATGCACCCACTCACAACTCGACCCAATCGGCTTTCGAAAAGCTACGAGATGCGGCCATAGAAAACCTGTGCATCGCTCTGCTGGCGGCCTACAGTATTGACCCCTACTGCGTTCGAGCCCTGGTGGCATCGGTCTCAAACAGGCTCTTTACTGCCGAAAAATCTGACAGGTAGCATTTTATAGTGTAGTAGTCAGCATTCAAGCATTTTTCTTTCAATTAAGATAATTTTTGCCAAATGGCTGGCATATATTTTAATAGGAAAGACGAGGGAGTAGGACTTACCAGAAAAGAAAATTGATATGCTTAAAGAACTTGTACAACACTTTAAAATATTTAACTTTAACTTTTAAAAACGTTTCGACGTACCTGTGTCCGTAGAAATCTGAGAGGTGGAACCTCTATAGGTTCTATGCTTAAAATTTAAAACTTGTAAAAGTTCTGCAAGTTCTTTTGACTCACCAGTCGTCAGTCATCAACTTTCCTGTTCTGGTAAGTTACACTCTCTCATCTTTCCTCTCAAAATACAGATATTTCTCATAAAAAAAAAATTGTTATGAATGTATGATATAGATTATAGATCCACGCTTTCATCGATTGACATTCTATGCGATTCCAGCGAGTCTTCGCTTATTTCGACCAATATCGTTATCATGCTGGGCCACGTGGCAGTGGCGTTGAAGGACACGCCAAAGACCACGGATACCATCCTACAGTTCTTCCAGCAGCGGTTCTGTCGCGTCCCGTCGGCTCTCGACATCCTCATCGTCGACCAGCTCGGCTGCATCATCATCTCCAACTGCGAAGTGAGTGGTATCATTTGTTTTCTAATCTTAGCACTAGCTTTCCAAAAAAATATTCACTAACTGCCAACTGGGTACCTAATCAGGAATCTGAACTGGAACCGGAACCCAAAATAACTAATATTTTGTTGGGGACCTTAATAGGCCATGGAACTTTTAAGTTTATTATAACTGGAATCGGAACTTTAATAATTGGAAGTTTATAAGAACCGGAATTGTTTTGAAAAAAACTGTTAATAACTGGGTTAAAATGCTGAAAACTTAACTGAAACTATAGTGCTATCACTATCAAACTATCAAACTATCAAAACTATAGTGCTGAAATTAGTCAGGAGATATGAGTCTCAAAAAAGTAATAACCGGAATTGTTATTTGAATTGGAATTTTTTTGGATACTTGGAATCTTGACGAATAAAAACATATTATTATTATTATTATTGAAAAAAATTCGGTTCTTTTTGGTTCCAAAGAGATCCAATTCAATTCTTTTTTAAAGATTTTTAAGGATTTAGGCCTTGCAAGAATTTAGAGGAAGAGGCAATTATTCTTCAATTTATTAAGAAGACCTTGCCAGATTTTTTTTTGCATTTAAAAGTTCTTTTTCACGTTAACACTGTCACATTCGCCCTGAGGAAGCCTACAGTATAATTCACAAAACGTTGGGAGTTTGTCTGTTAGAAGTTCTTGGCAACAATACCCAGTTAGTTAACAGTTTTTTTTTGATGATCCAATTCAATTTTGAAATTATTTAATGCCACAAATTGTCTAGTTTTTTTACTTCTATGAAAATATCTGTGAATATTTTGGATTTTGGCCTGAGCTTGCTAAAGGCTAGTGTGTGGTTAATTATGCAGGCAGAGAGAATTTGATGGGAAAAGGATGTCTTTGTGTTGCATGCTACCCAGTCATTTAACGGGTCGTTATGAGCACCATCGATGTTAAAAGCCAAGCTTTTGTAGGGGTTTAGTTAGCAGTAAAAATACAAAGAGCATAACATTATATTATTCAGGAGCAAATACTTAAAAATAAAAAACAATACACCCCCTGCAGATAGCATGATAGATTCACTGTCATATCCGTGTAACAAGACCATCGAAATGCTGCATGTACGGCCAGAAAGAAACTACGCCGTAGAAGTAACAAATGTTGCCATAATTGGCTTTATACTTAATTGTTAAAATGATATACCCTTGGTGCTATAATGACTAATTATGGATGTCTAACCGCTCTATCAGTATAACATGTAGTAATTTGTGGGCCATTTATGAAGAAAATATACTGCTATTTCTTTGATGCACTCATTTTTCCGAATCATTGCTTATCAGTAATCATAATCCGTAAACAGCAATCAAACAAATTTGTGTAGCATATCGTGTCTGCGACAAAAAATTCAACCCAACCGTTGTGACTGCCAACATAGAAGAGTGGATACGTCACACATGAACATTGGAATTTTGGAATTGGAATCATTATTGCAACTGAAATGTTAAAACTGGAACTGTAGTTGGAACCAAATTTTTGAGACTGGAACTAGAACCAGAGCCGGAACCGGTGTAAGAACAAGAACCAGAACCCTTATTAAAAAAAAAAACAGAATTGCAACAGTTATCGATTTCGATAAATTTCCCACTACCCAATGAATGCTAGAAGTAAAATGTACTTAAATTTCCAGATAATTTGTACACTAAGCTGGCTACTTTTTCAGGGGGCTAAGACAAATAGACAAAATTTGACTGCAAAGTGTACAAAAAGGCAGAAAGTTTTAGCAAATTTACTGAGTATTCATTAGGTTCCCAGTTTGTGAATCTTTTTTTGCCATGTGGGATGTTAGACAAGGAAGGAATCAAAAGAAATGCAAATAAAAACGTTCAAAGCTGATTGCCAGAATGTAACTTTTCTGTTTTTTTTTTTTAGCCGCAAGTCTACGAGGAAATAATGCGTATGTTTACGATGATTACTGTGGAAGGAAGTAACGCTGCCTATGGCTCTACTCCTGCATCTAATGAAGACAGAAAGAGCCAATACAGGTATACATGTGGTGGATTCAAATTTATATTTTCTGAAGAAATCTGGAGCCGTCATTATTAAATTCTAAAGGTAGCTCAATTGAAAAACTAAACTAACTTCACTTAATCTTCACTGAAGTCAACATCTTGGTTTGAGTTCCCACACGTTGGTCATTCTATGCTCAACTATGTCACTTCTTGATGCACATCTTAACCTGCAATTTCTCACCAGTACCCTTTCGATCGAATCTTGTGCCGCAATGAAACCATGCCTGTTATATTTCCAATGCAACATAAGTTTGGTTCCTTTCGTAGACACGTTTCGGGTGCAGTGGTGAATGCGTTGGCCAACATTGCTGCTAACCTCCAAGGCGAAGCGGCGATGAACGAACTGCTTGTTAGGCTGATGGAGCTGTTTGTTCAACTTGGACTCGAGGGCAAGCGGTCGTCAGAGAAAGCCCCTGCGTCGTTGAAAGCGTCGAGCAGTGCGGGCAACCTCGGGGTGCTGATCCCGGTGATAGCGGTGCTGATCAAACGACTGCCGCCGATTAGGAACCCCAAGCCACGGTTGCACAAGCTGTTCAGGGACTTCTGGCTGTACTGCGTCGTGATGGGGTTTACGGCTGCCAATTCAGGTGCGAGGGGCTCCATTTACGGTTTGGAGATAAATAATTAATAATTATGTTGCTGGAGATTGTCTCTGCAATTAAGATTCAATGGGAAAGTTTTACATTTAAGAATCCTGGAAGCTTTTAGAGCTGCTAGGTCAATGAAGGAATTGTTATTAATCACTTCACAGGTATGCTCCGGTATTTTATTTTTGCAATGCTTCAAACATGTTGGTTGTAACTAACTTACGGATGCCTGATGGTGGACGTGCCAACACCTCTGAAATGCTGTGAGGATAAGGTACCGGGCATATCCATGAAGTGTTTAATTTAAGTTTTGCAGTTAGCTCATAATTTTTATTGAAACTATCATGCATTGCCAATTGAAATTTTGGCAAAACATTGTGAAAGCACTTATTAGTTATTCATAGGGTTTAGTTAGTTACTATGATGACAATCTTTTTTATCTTGAGATTTCTAAGTTTTGTTTTTGAATTATAAAAGAAAAATCAGTAACAACAACTTGGAGATAGTGATTTATAGTTTGCAGTAAACTGAGATTTATACATAATGACAACTTTTTATGTTTCACAGGCTTATGGCCATCAGAGTGGCATGATGGAGTGCGCGGTATTTCTGTCAAGTCACCAAACTTGGTGTCACAGACTTCTTCCCGTTCGGAGATGCGTGAGCTGCAATATACTTCTGCAGTGCGGAATGAATCCGTCTCACTGGTATGACATTCCGTAGGCTGCAATAAAAGTATTATTATAAATTTTCTTTTACAGGAAAATGAGTTGTTCAAAGTGTACTGTAACTGTAAACTTTTGTCAGTAGAGAGACAAGCTAACAATGTTATTTTGTACAGTTTCAACATTATTTTACATGCAAGTGTCCTCTTTCCTAGACGGAGCTCCAAGAGTTGAAGACGCAGATCCTTCAGCTGCTGGAGCACCCTACGGAAGTGTCGGCGTACATCAACAAACTCTCTTTCGCTCAGTGTACCTATCTGCTCTCTGTCTATTGGCTGGAGACACTCCGAGTATCCAACTCTGCCGAGCCCAGCCTACAACCTATCCTCGAGTACTTGAGTGACTCTGCCCTTCAGAAAGACAAGTCGGGCATGTGGCAATGCATTTGCAGGTAAGGTTAACTTAGTGTGGTGTATTGACCCTACTGTAACTACCATTGGTTACAACCTTACGTTTAACGTTACGTTGTAACGTTTAAATTCTTCACTGAAAACTGCACAGCATGGATAGAAATAAATCACTGAAAACTGCAACCAGGACAGCCAGTTGGATTCCAGGATGATTGATTCTAGAATTTTATGGTGGACTTCTGAGTATTCAAATCCAGTTTGCAAAACAGTTTTTTCGAAAGGATAGCCTGTCATCAGAAGCCTGCCGACTACAATGCAAACAAGCTGTCACCTTTCTGGCTAGTGGCTACCATGCTCGGTAATACTATCTTTAATAGTACCACTGCCCACACTTCTATCTTAAAGTATGGGTTACTTGTTTGTTGAATTGCAAGGAAAGGAATAATATAGCCCTACACTTCCAGAGCTAAGAAAATTGGAGTGGAACTGTTTGTACTACATTATGGTACCTCTCTACTTGGGAGTTTCAAGTTAAACCGTCCGAGGACGTAGACCGTAGATTAATTCCACCAGCCTTTTGATAACTATTTGCTGCTCACCAATTTGAGATAAAGAAATATTATGTTAAAGTTAGTCCATCCATCGCCTTTGTTCCAGCGTCGGAGATCGAGTGTTTGCCCAGTTCATCACTGCCATGTCCAACAAGCCCAAGGATGAAGCGAGAGAACGTGAACTGGAGTATCATGCTCAGTTCTTATTGGTCAACTTCAACCATATCCACAAGCAGATCAGACGGGTGGCAGACAAGTACCTGTCAGGCCTGGTCGACAGATTCCCGCACTTGTTGTGGAACTGCCGTGTCTTGTGGACGATGCTGGACATATTGCAGGTGCTCTCGTACTCGCTCCAGCTTGATCCGAACGAAGAGACGCCCACACTTAGCGTCCCGACCACTGCATTCAGCATCATGCTGATGGACACCCTGGAAGCCAGGGAGGTAACGCACTTTTTCGTTTAAATCTAACAAGTAGCTTTGAATTGATTCCATATGTTTTGTGCTATTTTCCTTTCTTTGTACGAAGAATTTTAACGTAATTAACACCTCTTTTTAACTGAGATTTATTTGAACGAACAAAAAACGCCCGGCTATGACTTACTGCCTGGTTATGTCATTCATGATTGCTATAGCCTGCTTCCGTTACAATGTGATCACGGCGGCTTCCGGATTGGTTGGATTGGTCCGAAAGGCCTCGTACTTCCTCATGACGTCACAAGTCGTTTTCAGCGTATTTTAAACATTTTAAATATTATCATGCAAAACTTACATTAGTGCTCGAAATCATAACATACACGAAACATACATTTGTAGGTACATTGCCGTGATCCAGAAACAAATCTATTTCTAATAACAGTACCTAGCAAATATCGTGTTTTTTTAATAATAATACAGGCACTATTCAAAATCCTAACTGAACCACGTCTGTTCCAGAGCATCGTAAAGGATTTTGCCTCCCGCTGCCAAGGAATCGTCCAAGAGGCCATGAAGTGGGCTCCGCAATCCACTCGGTCGCACCTCCAAGACTATTTGAACCAGATCCCAAGCTCCGGCCATTACCACCATGCTGGCTTGTCATTGGCCACGGAGAGCGTGCTTCAGTTCACTGGCCTGAACTTGCAATCCGCACCTCTCAGCGTGAGTCTGCCACAACTAGCGTGTCACAACTAAGCCCGACAATCAAAAATCTCCCAAAGAACGAAAAATCAAAGTCTCCTTACATGGTCGTTCTTTTTTTGTAGACATATTTGTATGGGACACGTCGATATTTATAAATATCTAAACCATATAACAGGGTCGCTAGCGATTTCATAGTCCAGTCAATTTTGATGCGCATTCCCAGTGAACTAAGGGGGAAATTGTAAAAATTTTAATTTCTTTCGCGGGCCATAGAAAAAGGGTTTGCAAGCCGCGGGCTGCCCATCACTACCCTATGGCTAGCAATGATCGAAGCCAGAACCGAAACGTGTTTGCTTTTCACGTTGCCTAGGCGTCGATGCTGGACAAGCGTCCGAAGTGCGTGAAAAGCGACTCTGCCCGGTTCGTGACATCGCTGTCGCAACGCAGTCGCTACATGGGCCAGGTGTCCGGCATGCTGCTTGGCTGCCAGGAGTGCAGCGAGCTGACTGCACTCATGGCCAAGCTGATCGCCGATGTGTGGAGTGCCGCGCGCCAGAACGACTGCCTGAAGCATCGGGGCGCGCTCTGGAGGGCCACTGCGATGCTCATCGCAACCCCAGGTGTGCTCACTAGGCTAGGGAGTTGGGGTGCCACTGTGCGTAAATCAAAATAGAGAACGACATCTCGGAGCTGCATAATTCCAGGTTTTCAGACAGTAAAGACCAAAGTCAAAAGGGGCACAAACAGGGGGTTTGCGGGTGCAAGCCCCAAGCAGAATTTGGGTTCACGGATGTTTTACTGATAATAGAATTCATGTCTCTGAGAAGCAAACGCTTCTCGAGAAAATTAGCTAAAATTTCAATACAACGCAGGGGTTGGCAACCGTAAGAATGGCCCCCTCAGAGTGGCATGTGAGTGGTGTTTGGTTGCCATGCAGACAGGACGAAAATTTCTTAAAAATTTGGTTGAGTTTACACAGTTCTCTTTATGACAACTCTGGAATTTCAACTGAATGACAAGTAGCTAAGTGTGAACATTAGAATGAGGGGTAGGAATCTCTAAGTGCATTATCCCAATCACATTCACGTCATTCCACAATAATCTGCATGAAAAAAGTAGTTTGTAGAGAAGCTCTTGGGACCGCGGTTTCCTTTTACCACAACAACGGTTTGAGTTCAGGGAACTGGCGGTCCGCAATAACGAGTTCCATGTTAGATTTTGGCACCCAAGTAGAAAAAGATTGCCCATCCCTGATCTAAGTCTCCCAACAGCCTAAGCCTACGATATTTCTACCGACTGCAGAAGGTATGAATATAATTTCAAAGGAAAACATTTGTTTTTGTGTTTTGCAGAACAAATTTGGTACCTTTGTTTATTTTGGACAACATTTTTGGACTAGAATTGTTGGGAGGACATTTGGCACCCTCTTGAGCAAATACTATTGATTGAATAATAATGCAGATAATTTATCCAAGCCAATTCAAGCTGACTCAAAGTAGGGGATTCGGATGCAAGCTGTGGCTATCGGCAGCCTTCAATTCTGTAAGCGGTGTTCTTTTTCTGAGTGACTGACCAAGAAAGGCTTGTTGACATGGGCGTGTGTGTTGTCGTGTGTAGGCGTCTACCGCAACCTGCTGCACGTGGTGGCGTGGTCCCAAGTGGAGCTGTTCACCGAGAACGCGATGACGACAGCGGTCGAGTGCTGGCAGTGGCTCGTGACGGCCAGACCAGACCTTGAGCTCAGGTTCCTTCAGGAGATGTTGGCTGCTTGGCAGGTAAACATTGCTGCTGAAATTTTACCCATAAAAAGCTAAACAAGGGATATCTATAAAAAGCTTATTTGCACCTCACTACCTATGCCTACTATATTTATACGTACTTACCTCGTTAAGCTTTGAATAAGGTAAATCATGCCGGAGCTTAAGGTGAATCTAGTCGCAGCTGGAAAAACTCACCCGATTTGTAGATTAATGTTATTACTGCAGTCAAACTGTAAGTCTCAGAGACACCAAATTTGGTTCATTCAATAGAGAATTCAACTGGCTTTCTGACAA